>CAUYMX010002495.1:0-72017 GCA_963573855.1 Lepilemur septentrionalis | reverse complement strand
GTTCTCACAAAATGCTTCTTTCTTTAGAAAGTTACGGATAGAATTTAATTTTCTTGAATGTTTTAGAATCTTGTGAATGTTGGCTACAAATACAGCCATATTGGGGTAATGACAACATCCTGCAGACACTTTCTCTCCTGAACTACACAGCGTCCTTCAAAGAGGTGAGGGAGAAGACTCCCACTACAACAAGAATGGACTGTTCCAGCAATAGGTGCTGCCCGACACCATGCAAATGTAACAACGTGCAGATGTGGAGCACGTGGTCCTTTGAAATTTCTATGCCCATTGTTATTTTCCAAAGCTGGCCTATATTGTCTGATAAAAAGACACAGGGTCAGAGCTTACTCTCCTAAAAAAAAAAAAAAAAAAAAAAAAACGTAATATGGTATCCTGCCAGTTTGCATCTATTGGGTACGATTTCCAACATAGAATTCAGAATAATGTTGGCCTTGATTGCATCACAATCTCAATGTTCTTGTAATGTTTTCAAACATTTCATGTTTTACCTCTCAAAACACTGCTCTATTTGATTTCTTGTCTCCCATATTTAACCTTTAAAACTAGTTGACAAAAATGACAAGAACAGAAATATTTTTTAGCAGATTGATAAAAATAGGCCTTAGTTCAAATCAGAGAGTTTTGGAAAAGTCAGTAAATTTTTAAAGTACTCTCAGTATATCCAAATATTTTGAAAAGTGTGGTCTTTGGGAAGTTGCCATAGCAGCAGGTATTTGAAGCTAGAAATATCTTTGAGATTGTATGTTATGTTGGTGTTGAAATTGTCTTATTATAGAAAATGTCACAGATTTTCAATTCAACATTACTTGGTAACAGTCACGGCAGGTAAGAAAAATCTGAGGAAAGTATTGAGGAAGGCAGCTATTGCTAATACTTTCTTGTTTAACTTCTCCTTCCTAGGCAATTTGGAAAAGAATGAAATACATTACCTGCTATCTATTTCTTTCATTCAGAGTAACTCTATTTCTGTGGTAATGATATTCAGCACATCTCAATAACCAGGTGTAGATATCTTCCAAAAATGTAAATTATGTTTCACATAAAATGTCCAATTTTGCTAGGCTAGTTTTGTAAACAGAAGATGATTACTTATTCAACAGAGATCAGACAAAGTAAAATAACAGAAATCTTAGATGTTACCTCTATGGTGACATCCAGGGAATCCCCTTTAGTGTTGATTAACTTTACATAGGAATCTAAAATAATTACAATTACACATGCTGAAGAATGAATTGTTCCCATCAGGTAATGATTACCACCAGCATCAAGGAAGAATTTCAGCCAGGCAATCAGAAATCATCAATTATGCAGAGTATTTGCAAGAGATGATGTTGTTAGCCCACAAAAGAGCAGAAATGAATAACTTGGTAAAATTTTTAAAGGAAGTAGACGGGCCCATTTAAATTCCTGATAGTTGACTTGTGTGAACTGTACACACAGGTTCAAATGGATTATGACCCCTGGTAACAGTCAACTTGTAATGTCATGTTCATTGTTATCCACACTCATTTGCAAAATAATCTTCAACCACAATGATGGAAAACAAAGCAGAATAATTCTTGTCCAGATTGAATCTTTTTCTTCTATACTTTGGCTGGCCAAGCCCCTTACCTTTCCCCAAAGTAAGGATTTCCAATTTGCAAATTAATGAGGCATGTAACAATTATTTTATTTGCTTGCCTGTGTGTTTTTGAGATGCGTGCTGTTCCACCATAACAGGAGTCAGCTTTATCCCTCTTTAAGATTTATCCTGCTGGTCATTCTTACTGAAACTTTACAGCTTTTTGCCATCAGGGATGGATTCAAGTTAGCAGATTTGAAGGAAGTTCCCATAACACAGAAACAAGAAGGGACTTTAGTTTTTACATAGTTCTCATTTCTACATTTTAGATGTGAGATAGTTAAAGTAGTTAGAATGAACTAATTAGTGGCAAGACCAAATCCAGAATGCAGGTGTCCCCAAAATTGAGGGGCTTAAAACCACAATGATTTATTTCTCATGATTTTGTGAGTTGACTGGGAAGGTTTTCTGCTGGTTTCGCCTGGGCTTACATGCAAAGTTGCGTTTATCTAGAATGTCACCTGGGCCAGAAGGAACAAGATGGCTTCACTCACTTGTCTTGTCAGCTTGGGCACTTAGGCTTTCTTCCAGGTGGCCTCTCCATCCTCAAGGGCGCCAGAGCAGCTTCCTTCCACGGCAGTCTCAGTCAGTGTTGCAAGAGAGCAAAAGCAAAAGTTGTGAAGCCACTTACGACCTGGGCCCAGAACTGGCACTGTCACTTCTGTTCCATTCTGTAGGTCAAAGCTAGCCCTACAGACAGAGAAAGAGGAAAAATGGGCTTCCTTCTTAATGGGAGGGGCAGTCAAGAAACATTGCAAAGGCGCATGGAAGGAATCCACTGTAGCATCTTCGAAAATGCTCTTGCACATCAGGCTACCAATTTCACTAAGTAAGAACAACACTGCAGTCCAGCCCCTCCACCATTTGCATCATTGTTGCTTTTGTAGCAAATGGGTGCTTTCTAGTTTTTCTGCAAACACTTGGCCAACATCCAATTTGTAGGGAAATTTTCCTGATCTTGGTTGCTCAGCTTTACACAGCAGAAAAAAACTTTTAAACAACCATCAAGTAAAAACAACTAAGTTTTCTTTGAAAAGTAACTTCATTCGTAACCAAATAAATTTTACAAAGTAATAAAATCTTGAGAAAGCTGTTTTTCTGCTCTTAAGTAGAATCCTTAAAGTTTGATTGGTTTCCAACTGAAAGCTGTCTGTCGGGTTGAGCAAAAAAGCCTGTGTTCACAGTTTATGAGGGATGCCATTTGGTAACCCAAAGGTGGCAGATGTGAAGGCCAAAAGTGGAGGATGGTGGCAGAGCCAGGGTCGGTGGCCTCCAGCTGCTTTCTTGATGGGCTCTTTGTCAAAGTCTCTTTTCTAAGGAACGTGACTCCATGCAAGTGGCTGTAGGTCTCAGAATAAATATTTCATTAGTCGTGATGGTTTTGAAAACCTAAAGCTGTGAAGGACACATTGGAATCTCTGTGATTTATGATGAAGCTGAAGGAAACTTGATCATTCCAGTCCTGCCATATGTAGCTGTGTGAAATGTGCAAATGAATTGAACTAGCAAACCCCACAGATTTTGTTTCTTGATTAAAAAAAAAAATCTTAAGTCAGATCAGCTAACAGGCAATTTGAAACAGGGATTTAGCAAGGCAGCTGTTTTAGATGAAATTCCTTTCAAATGCTTCTCTGTCCCTTCCCCCTTCCAATTTTTCTTGCAAGGACTCTCAGAGCAGCTTCTCTTTCAAAATTTTTTTTTGGTGCTACATATCAGTGATCAAAAAGAAAATAAAAACCTGACATAGTCCTGTAGGTGCATATGCCAGTTCTCTATCAGTTTGCTCCTGGATGGGAGGTAATGTGTCTTAGCCATCCTAGTACGCCCACCCAACCTTATGCCCTGTACATAATAATTCTTTATATGACACATATAAAGCATTGAGCACAGAAGCTCAATAAAATATAGAAATATGCTTTTTAGTCTATTATTAAATTTAATTATTGTAAGTATATAGAGAGAAATCCAGAGAAATTAAGTGACTTGCCAAACTTTATACAGCAGTTAGACAGCTAAACAAGCTAGAACCTAAATTTCCTGACATGTAGCTCAGTTCTTTTTCTGTTCCACCATGTTTGACATTCAATCATAGGTGCTCAATAAATATTTATTAAATGAATGAATCCTCTTGTTAATTGTCTTTGTTATTGGGCATTGTAGCTTAGTAAACAGCATATTTTAGAATCTAAAATTTAGATTGGCACTCCTGTCCTAGAACATAGCCTTTCACCCATGAGCAGGCCAGACTGCCCAAAAGGAAGGAAGTGATTCATAGGAAATGATGAGGCCATCTGGACAAGGGCTACATTTCCCTACGTGACCAGTGCATCAACACTTGCCCAAAATGATAGGTGCTTGGAGGCAGTCAGACTCGGTGAGCTGAGTTTTCTGTTCTCTGTGGTACAGGTCCACATTCCCTGGTCCAAAACCCTTACACGAAAATTCAAAATATTTTAGATTTTAGAAAGGAAATACAATGTATATTCTGAATATTATGCATATGCAGGCATGAGGCAGTACCATATGGCAAATATATTAATATTTCTACAGTGAAATGAATATTCTCTCTTAGTAAAATGAAGTCCATAAATAGTCTAACATCAGATTAAGGCAGATTTTGCCATCCAATACACTTTAGAGCCAAACCTGCAAAAACATTTACAGTTTCAGAATTCTCAAGTTTATAATTGTAGATGAGAGATTGTAGACTTGAATTCCAGTGATAAGACCAGTCACATGTAAATATAGGAAAGACTTTCTTTGAGTTGCATTTAATCATTTGGAAAGTAAACAAACAAACACACCAACACCATTCTCTGTCTGTGCCAACATAAGAAAAAAGGCAAAGACATTTTTTCTAGATGGAAGAGGCATCTATATGGTGCGGATTTCTCCACTAAGTCTCAATTTTAAAATTCTTCCTTTATGGAGGAGAGCAGTCATGTGGCAGCTTTTTGATGTCCCTTTGAGTGAGCTCTGTAAGTCACAAATCTTTCCAGAGAAATCTTCATTTCACTTTTATTGCATGACAACCACATATGTTATCTGACACATATCAAGTGTATAAACGCTCTTCAGCTACGATTTTCTTTGTTTCTGTGCTTGCTCAGGAACGAAAGGCTTAATCAACATCACTGCTTTTTTGGCCCAATGCTATCCTATTCCCTTAAGACAGGCTGGATGCAGAAAAGGATCAGTGTAGAGTCAGTACGAGTGCTGTAGGTCTTGGAGCATCCATCACTTCAATCATGAAGAAGGGAGTAGGGTGGGATGCTTTAAAATCACTCCTCTTCACAAAGCCTACCTCTTGAAATCAGAACCCAAATTTTCTCCATGTTTTTTTTGAAGTTCAAAGAGAGTTATTTTCTTATATTACATTTTATTTTTCTGGGAACATCTGCCCTGCTGGTTTCATCTTGTGCATAAATGAGCTACAATAGCAACAATTTCTGTCATCCTTGTCACCGATCTGGAATCAAAGTTACCAGAGAGCCTCCTTGAGAAAATGTGGCAGAGATAACTTGTGGTTCCTGGAAAAATGTGAGTCCAACATTGCTTTTGTTCAAGCAAAGATCCTGAAAAATGGATATTTTCGTAATATTTCTAATAACCAAAATGTCCCTGCATAAATCACCTACGTGAGGAATGCACTGAAATGTGCAGCTTCAGATAAAAGAGAGCGTTTTTAAAAAATCAGTATTTTCCAAAGAATTGAGCTTGGAATGGCTATGACTGTAAATCAGATAGACTAATGACATTAATAAGACATCAGCTGCAAATAAAGAATACAATAGCTATTTATATGCCATAGTACCTGAGATCTCCAGATGAAAGTTAGCAAAATAAGATTAAGTCATGCAGGAAAGGAAGAAAGAAACTACCAGTTATCTATCACGTTTCTAGTTTGAGCTTTCAAACTCATCTTCCAACCTCCATCCTTCTCCATAACCAGCAGCTCTAGTGATTATTTACATGCGAAAATCAGAGCATATTAATCCCCTACTTGAAACTCTTTAGTGACTTTCCATTGCACTTCAGACATATCCAGAATCCTTAACAAACCTGCAAGGCTCTATATGAATTATCCCAGGCCTACCTCTGAAGCCTCATCAGGTGACAACGGCACCCCTGCTCACCACACTCTCAACACACTGACCTTGCTCTGGTATTTCAGAAGTGCCACTTTCTCTCTTGCCTCAGGGCCTTTGCCATTGCTGTCTAAATGCTCTTGTTCCAACTTGCTGGTCTTCTGGTTTCAATTTAAACGTCGTATCTCCAAGGAAATTTCCCCTGGTTGTGTAGACCTGATTTCTCATATTTTCTCATAAGATCTGTGCTTTTCCTTGAAATAATTCCCCACTACTTTTAGCCATATGGTTGTTGGTGTAATGTGAATTCATTGTCTATTTTCCTACAAGTTTCTAAGTTCTTTAGGCCTGGAATTGTGCCTGTTTACTCCTTACTGCATTCCCAGTGCCTAGCAAACCTCCTGAAACACATAAAGCACTCAGTGAATACTTACATAAATGAGACAAATGTCACTTTTATCATATGTATCTTTTCTTATTGAAGAGTCACTCAGTTGTTAAGTGAGTCACTCACCTTGTTCCTCTTGAACAGTTTCTCTCGGAGATGAAATGAATACAATCATATGTCTCTAATCAGTTGAAATGAGAGCTGCAGGCAGAGGCTCATGATGTCACGGGGACAAGCCTGGGTGAGGAGTGAGGGCATCTCATTCCCCTCCAGGCTCTCTCCCCAACCGCTTCCATGGTTGTCAGTTTACTTCAACGTTTATCACACTTCTCATTTGTGCAACGTGGTAATAATACCTCCTCCACCTCCTCATAAAATTATGTCAGAAGTAAGGCGATGAAGATGAAGATTGCCTGAAACATGCTATACAGTTTAACTATGCAGTAAATGTCCTGTTTAATTAACATCGTGCTCCCATATATTCCTCTATTCTAAGCTAAGCTGTACTAAAGGGAAAGGGATCTAGTTTTCCACGTATACCTCCAAAATGGTAAGAGCATTGTAAGAAATAAATAACAGAAATCTCATCTCTTGAATTATATTTTAGCTTTCTAGAAGACAGAAGGCAACACTTATCTGAAGTTCCTGAATCTGAAAAGTAAAGTTCTCATTAGAAGGGAGAAGTAGCTACACTTGAGTAATTATGTAGGCAAAGTGGTCTGTATGAAATCCATCACCATATACTTTGTTAAGTAACTGCTTAGAGCAAGGCAGCTCTCACTGACAAAAGCAGAAAAGGACACTAGGAGATGATGCTGTGGAGTTAATCTGGAAATAGACTTGATGCCCTTCCAGATTCAATAAAAAACTGAAGACTAAAGTAAGAATATCCATTATTTTAAGGGGATAGAAAGGAAGGAGATGGAAACAATTATTAATACTTTGCCCTTTAAAGACTTGATGTATTTATTTTGGAGTCAGAGAGAGATTGAAATGCAGATTATTTCTGATTGGACATTTTTCTTCAAGGCCTGCTCAACCATGGTTCAGTGCTAATGTGTGTGTGTGTGTGTTTTAAGGAGAGTGATGTGGTACTTCAAACAAATAATCTTGCAGCCGCCAGCAGCTGTTCCTGATTTCTTTTAATAATCCATGACAAAAATATTGAGTGTACAGTAATGCAAACAGCCAAACAATGAAATAAAAACAGTCATAAGCAATCATTTGCTCTAACTCCTTCCATTTTATTTGAATATACTGAGTGGGTTGAGTTGTTGAAACAACTGTTACTCTTTATGAGATAGTCGGTATAGTTGTGACACCAATCTTATGTGTTGTGTGTTTTTTAAAATCCATTTTTGGGTTGAAGAATTAGAAGTCAATATAGTTATTTTTTTATAGAGGAGATATTTCTGCTTTACTAATTTGTCCCTTTTTTTTAATTTTGTGAACTATTCTCTGATTCTGTCATTGTCTAACTCAGCCATACATTGGAGAACCACTTCACATGAAGAATATATAGCTGAGTTGGTATATATTATCTTAATAGCTGCTACCAGAATTCCTCCTTGATGGGGAGCTGTCTTTTGTCTGGAAAAATCCTCATTAGGTTCCGCCCACTCCCCTGCTTACCATGCTGTGGATATATTGGTCTTTCTCCAGTTTCTTGAATAGGCCACTTTCTTTCTTTCTTGCCTCAGGGCCTTTGCATGTGCTGTCAATTGAGTATGTAAGGTGAGACTATGAGGACAGGAGTTAGCATAGGAAAAGGAAATTGAAGTGCTAGATACACTTTACATTAAAAATGAGGGGAGAATTCTACATTTAAGACTCATATATTTCATTCTATGTACATTAATTTCCTAGGCTGCTGTAACAAGTCACTGCAAACTGGCAGACTTAAAATAATAGAAATTTACTCTCTCACAGTTCTGGAGGCCACAGGTCTGAAACCACGGTGTCAGCATGACCCTGTTCCCTCTGAAGACTCTAGGGGCAAATCTGTGCCTTGCCCCTTCCAGCTTCTGGTGTCTGCAGTCATTCCTTCGCTTGTGGTCCTTGGCCTTTGTGGTCACATTGCCTTCCCCTCATCTGTTTCTCTTCCACAAGGATATTTGTCATTGGATTTAGGGACCATCTGGATAATATGGAGTAATGTCCCCATCTCAAAATCTTTAGCTTATTAACAACTGCAAAGACACTTGTCCCAAGTAAGGTAATAGTTACAAATTCAAGGGATTGGAACTTAACTTTGTGTGGCTATTATTTCATTAACTTCTTCAAATTTACTTGCAAAATCTTGAACTAAGTCATGTCTTAGGTTTTTTCCAAAATACTTTTTGATTCTTCCTATGTTATAATTTTTTTGTTTATGTATTTTTACATTCTCCATTTTTTTCTAATTAGATTAGCTAATGGATTGAAATTTTATAGACTTTTCTAAGAAACAACTTAGGAATTTGTTAATTAAATTTGTAATTTTATTATCTAATTATTTTTAGTATACATTTTTACTTTTTGCTACTTTTATTAGTTTGGTTGTGGAGTTTTTTCCTATATTTATTTGGATGTTTAATTTATCTATTCTCTCTTGTTGGTTGACAAAAGATTTTAGTGTTAGATATTTTCTTCCAAGAACCTCTTTACCAAATCCGTAGCTCTAATATGTATTTGAATCTTTGAGCCAATGGTTTGTTTTTTTTTTTTTTTAAGAAAGACTCTTCTAATTTAGAGATGGCATGACATTTTTGTTTATTTTCTAACTTCTACATTAACTGTAGTACTAATACATAGTTTAGAGACTGTTACCTCTATTATTATTTACTTTTATGAATTTTCCAGATTTTCTGTGTGGCCAAGTTTTATGACTGTTCCATGGGTACCTGAAAATTGTGTTCTGCTTTCACAGTTGAAAATCAGGTAGAACTATCTTATTAATTATGTTGGTTAGGTCTCCTATATCCTTGATTAATTTTTAAGCTTGAGTAAGCATAGAACGATAGTAAATTAGAGTCTCTTTCTCTTAGTGTGATTCTTATTTTTCTTTGTATTTCTCATACTATTTGCTTTGTGGTTATTATTACTAGATTATTTGGTGTATGCATATTCATAACTTCTAAATATCATTGTAAATTCCATCCTTTGCCAATCTAAGTTGCCTATAATTCTACCATCTAATGCGTTGTTCTCCCAATTCATTTGTTCTAATACTAAGATTGGGACCCCTGCTTTTCCACCTTTTTGCTTGTACTTTCCTCATATGCATTTTGCCATATTTTGACTTTCAATCTTCCTGAGTTGTTTTAAGTATCTACTATTTAAATCATGTAATTGAATTTAGCTTTAAAATTTAAATAATCTTTTTTCTTTTCAATAGGCAAATTTATCCATTAACACATTTATTAATATGAAAATGATATTTGATCTTAAGTGTATGTAGCATTTTATGTCATCATCCTTGTTTTTATTCCTATTTTGTATGATTTTCTGTAATATTTGTATTTTCTTTGTTTTGTGTGTGTCTTAATTCTTAAAGCTTGAAAGGTTTTCATACTTGAAAGGTTTGTATGATCGCCATTATATAATGTCCATAATCTTCTATTTCTTCTGAAAGATTCTGTTAATTCCTTCCTATGAGCAATGACAGAATACGCATTGTTCTATTTTCTAGCTCCTTTTCTTGGCAACATTCAATTTTTGGTTGATTATATGTTTTGTCTTAATATTTGCCTTTTCTTGTCTTTATGCTTCATCCTTTTTTACTTAATTGTGAAGATTTAAATAACTTTGTACTCCTCCTTCTCCCCTCCCCCTCCTTTCTGAACTGAGTAGGCTTCCTGGACTTTGATGAAAGCCCTGAGGCAGAAGAGCAAAGAACCTGCTTGGAGCTGCCCATGCAACTGCGAGGATGCACAGGTACATCCAGGGATGTGATGCGAGGACCAAAGCATCTGCTCCATTGTCCGCATAAGGGTGGGTGTTAATTCCTGGAGCATCAGTTGGGCGTTGATATCATGCTTGAGCCTCAGGTTGCGTCACCTCTATGACACCAGCAAGTGTGGGAAAGGCTGAGAAAAAGGCTGATCAGTTTGCACAGTCTATCTTTTGGGCTTATCTTCTCTTTTGTGTTCTGAGCAACAGCTACTGTTGCTGCTGTTCTTGTTCCCACGAGAACAAACACAGGCCATGTGACTCATAAAGGCACACACTAGCTAGTGCCTGATCAGCCTTCTATTGGAGACAGAAGTGAAAACTAGATCCAGTCAACGAAAACACAAGTCAACAATACTGTATCTGTAGGTTGCCAAAGTATCTAGTCAATAGTGGTTATCATAAATCACACTTTAGAAAAATATGTCACTAAAAATGGATTTCTCTGTGCCTTTTCTTGGCCTAAAGTACACAAGATGAAACAGATCAATTTCTTGGATTGCTTAGATATGTCTGGTTTTCTAAATTGCAGTGATTAAGCACACGTGCTCTTGGGCTTCATATCTGGATCAAAACCTTGCCTTTACTGCGCTTTGATATGATCTTGGGCAAGTTACTGAACCTTTCAGAGACTCAGTTTCTTCATCTTTCAAATGGAGGTAGTAATACTTCATAGTGTTGACAAGCAGATTAAATAAAATGGTAAATATAAAGTATTTTAAATAGTGCTTGGTCCATACATAATAAACATTGTATAATTGTTATCTCATCATTATTATTATTGTTAATATACTTCTCAGATTAGGGGAGGGGCCTCTTCATGTGTGAGTACATAATGCCTTTCTAAAGCTTATCTTACTTATAATTACTTGTACAATGCACATCTTACCTACTAGACTGTACACTCTGTGAAAATAGAGACCCTGTGTAACTAATCCACAGCTTTTCCTAGCTCCTGGCAAACGGTGGATAGCACAGTATGGTTCACTAAATACCTTGTTGCATAAATGGGTGAATTAATTACTGAATCACTCAATCAGCCCTGCTCATTTAGCTCCCTTGATGTGCCAAATTTTACAGGATATATTTTGAACTCGCTCATTCATTACAGAGAAGCACTAATTTCTGCTAAAATCTTTGAACATACCTTTTAAAATCATATTTATGTTTATGCTTTAGTGGTATGATTTAGATCAGACTGATAGATCAGCCTAACTTCTAACTCACCTCTGTAACCATGATACACACACTGACTTAAATTATTCAGATACATGATATTTCTTCTCACTGGAATATCCGGACGGTGTATGGTGTGACCATTCAGGAATAATCTTGAAAAGATTCTCAGTTCTGCTCCCCAGCCCTGTCTACTTGTTCTTCTTACCCTGGAAAACATTCACCAATATCTTTGCTGCTGTATGGGTAAAGATGGGTTAATGTCTAAATTCTCTGATGTAGGCAATGACTTTTTTGGGCTAACTCCCATACTGTTTAATTTTTGTGTCCCTAAAGCTCTAATTGATAAGCTTCAAACTGAATGCAGAGACGTTGGCCCCCAAATTTCTGATTTTCAAGCAGTCTTAGGGGATTTTCAAGAGTGTAAGCACTGGGATGAGATGAAATTGCCCTTTGCCATGGGCTGGGATTTCTCCAAAGTACATGAAGACACTCTGCACTCAACAGGCACATTAAGGACAGCACTCGTTGGCTGGGCATGCCTGATACAAAACCGTGAAAAAAAGTAACAGTGCAAAGAAACTAGCATTTATTGAGCCCCAATCACACCAGATGCATCATCCCACTTAATCCCCAATACTATCCCATGAATTCTGTAATTATACCTTTTAGATGGGAGGAAACTGAGATTGAGAGCGTTGAAGTTACTTTCTCAAGGTCTAGATGGAAAGAAACAGCTGATCTTTGACAATTCCTCACTGCTGATAACCAGCTAGCACTGGCTTACTCCAAGTAATTAATGGTTTGTTTTGATATTTGCATTTCAGTGAGTATGTAGACTCCAGTGTAAGAAACCTATTCTTGAATTGACTTGGTCATTTTCTTCCGGAATTCTTCTCCAAATTCTGTTTTTACTTCTCCATCTCCCTTGCTGACTTATACCCCAAGTACCTCTTTTGTGAGTTATACAATATTCTCTTTTTAACAAACATCACACTTTTACAACTTTCACTATCATTTCTATTCAGGTGCATCATGTCTGACCTCTCTGTTGAGTTCAAGACTTGCATTTTCAACACCCAGTGGAACATCCAACAAGTGCTTACTCAGGTTTGGACATGTTGATGTTGAGATGCTGGCCTAATACCTGTTTGAAGACTTTTGATTCATCTCTGTGTTTGCTTGTTCATCTCTAAACAAATGCCAGGCTAATGCTTCAAAATCCACAAGCCCAGACTTGTCTCTGCCCACTAGTCTGATGAATGTTATCACTTGGCCGCCCAAGCTTAAAACCTCACAGTTACCTTTGTCTTTCTCTCTTCCCTAAACACCTACATCTGTTAGGTCATCAAATTTTGTGGATTCTACACAACCCTATTTAGCCCCCTTTTTACTGGTCTTTCATTATGATCCTACTTAATCTCACCACCTTTTACTTGACCTCTTCTGATTACCTACAGATTAGTCTTCATCCCTCCAACCTCTTTCTCTGCAAGTCCATTGTCCCTGACACCAGAGTTAAATTCTTCCAAATCACAGGTCTTATCTTATTTCTCATTTACCCAAAAACCTTTAGTTTCACTCTATGGCCTCCCAAAGACCAATACAAATCTACAGTGGGCATTTTAGGCCCTTCAGAGAATCAGCTCAGCCTACCTTTCTCGCCAGTTCTAACCAGTAACACAGTACCTGGGAGCCAGGGTGGATAAATTCAGCATGCCCTGGGGCCTTGGCCTTCTTTCCTGCCCTATCACACTCAGCCCCAATCCAGCTTTGTCTTTCAATACCCCAATCCTAGCTCCAGCAGGGTTAACTGCTTCATTTATTTTCCCATTATACTCAGTTGAAATCATAAGCAAGTCTATCTTCTACCTTCTTTCAAGCTTTTTGAGTAGAGAGACATTTTCATAATCATTTCTACAACTATGCTACCCAAAATCCTTCTACACAGATTCCAAATTAATTCCTAGATATTTTAAATCTTGGATAAGAAATCTATCAATAAGACATCTCTACTTAATGATCTTATATTTAGATCATATTATGTCATTGATGTTTTTACTTACAGACTATGAATTGTTAGTACCCTTTTAAAGATAGGAAAATAAGATACAAAGGAGATTATTTGATGAACACCAATTAATGAAATTGTGAAAGATTTTAGAGTAGAATTCAGTACTCCTCATCTTTAGTGCTATTTTTGAGACTTGGTCTAAACAGATGCCACTAGCCAAATGTAACTGTTTAAATTTAAATTAACTAAAATTAAAGATAAAAATTAAAATTCAATTCTTCATTCACGTTAAAAAACATTTCAAGTGCTTAATAGCCACATGTCGCTAGCGGCCACTGTATCAGATAGGGCTGATGTAGAAGTTTTTGTCATCACATAGAGTCCTTTTCAATAGCACTGCTCTATTTTTCTTTTCTCCTTTGTAGCATGGACTTGGCAATGCATTACCTCTTAAGGGAACCTTGTGATTCTTTTTTGGTGCTTTTGTTCTTCACTTATTTTCATTTGCCTCTGCAATGTCAGTTCTGGTATTTGGGCTGTGTAGTTTATGATTTTCCAAATACCTTTTATAAACTGGCTTACTTTCTTCCATGCCCTCAGAATTTCTTCCAGTCCAGCTTCTTCTGAGCTGAGGTCATGCAAAAATGACTCACTTGCATGATGCTTTCCTTGAGGAATTAAACAATAAACTGTATGCTTTTGTACAAATCCATTATACAGTTCAATTATGTATCTATATGGTCCCCACTTCATTTAGTCTGGCTTTCGTTATCAGCATCTGCAAATGTCAAATTGGACTCACAGCCGGAAATAATAGCAAAGAAACCTAAGGATAATTGGGTCCACTTAGGAAGGATGAGAAGCAGAGGAAGAAAACACTTTTGCTCCATCACCCTTTTCACTTCACACACACACACACACACACACACACAATATTTCACTACTTGAAAATGAGGGCATTAGAGTCCAGATAAAAACTACAGATTACTCTAATGTTAAGAACTCTTGTCAGTTGTACATTCTGAATAAACATTCTCTCTTATCTTAATGTATAGGAAACCTAAACTTGCTCTCAGAACAAGGCAGTAGTCACTCCTATCACAGTGTTACCTCTAAATTCTATACATAGGTCAAATATTATTGCACATATTGTATTTGTTTGAAAAGTTCCCATTTGCATGTAAACCCCTCTGACTACACTATGATTATTTAAGCCAGGTGTGCCCATGCATTTTTTTATCCCCAGCATTTAGGGCAATGCTTGATAAATATTAGAAGGCGTGCTGTAGCTAATCCATTCTTCAAGTTTTGAGGGGTCTGCCACATTCCTCATTCACTGCCACCAGTGCTCATTGCATCACAGTGTTTCAGGATAAGAAGATTCCTGGAGACAACATTAATCGCCTCTCTTTCCAGTGATGGCCAACTCTCTGCTGTGCCAAATATATTCATTTTTGCCACCCACTCCCAACTTTCACACCTCCTAGATCAACAAGACAGTTAAGGGCAGCAAATAAGTTGAGGATACTGAAGAGCCCTGTGGGCATTGGCTGGAATACAATTGAATTAGACTTTCACAATTGCTTTGCTTCTAAGCAAGGGATGGAGAGATGGAAGGCAATTCACTACCTTTCTGTATCCAAGATGAAAACATGGTTAGCACTGTTTCTAAATTCCACTGTATCCTTTCCAAAAGAATAACTGAGCAGGTTAGTGCTTCAGATGTAGCCTGATGCAAAATTAAGATTTTTCCAAAAGAATTTTTGCTTTTTAGCAGTCTTTTCCTTATACACAAGCTTGTGATCAAGCTAAAGTTTTGAACCAATTGCAGCTTTTGAAGACTCACAAGGTTTAGAGACCCACTCCTTTGTTAATGATGATGTCGTAGGTAGTGGGGTATTACTCAGAAGGGTGGGGTGAGCACAAAATCCTGAAGTTTACACAGGGTTTGCAGCTGTCTCTTCCACTAGTCACTAGCCCACCCTGCTACGGCTGATCTCAAATGGAGAAAAATCCTGAAGATAAAAATAATTAATTTAGCTTTGAGATCAGAGTCTAAAAAGCTGTGGAAAGAATTTCACATTTTCCTCCAGAAAGGAAAGAATTACAGTCTGCTCAGTTCCAATCAAGCCTTTTATGACATATGGAACAACTAAGTTCTTTTTTTCCAAAGAGGACAGCTTTCATTAATCAAGTTTTTCAATTTCTGTAGAAGAAAGGCTGACACATAACTTAAACAAGTGGTTAAACCAAAAATACATTGTAGTTTTTGTTTGGTTAATCAATGACTTAATAGCTTAAGCTGAACTTTTAGGACTGCATTTATTTTCAACCTTCTTTATCAACAGAATTAGGTCTATTACATGGCCAAATTGAATATTCAAAATTCTTATTCATTAAAAAGACTATGAAAGAAAAAAAAAGAGGGAGAAAATCAATTAAAATGCCAGTATAAGGACAGAGCCGTTGATATTAAAAAGCTTCAGGAAGTTTATATATCACACAGAGATTTTTTTTCTAAAGCTTCCTTTCAAAAAGGTGGTATTGATCTTTTTTTGGACAAAAGCAAATATGTTTTCCCCAGGCCCACCCTGTGTTTTCTAAAGTTATCTGATTTATTTTTTTAAATATTCTTTCCTTGATCTGCTAAGATAGCTTATCTCTGTAACTCATAAATAATACACAAAACTGTGTTGCAGGTGTCTACTGAGACCAGGCTGACGCATCCCTGTATCAGCTTTGTTCTCTTTGCTCTTCCTTATTTGTGACTTCCCTCATCTTTTCATATTTAGAGCTTAATAGAGAAAAATAAAAAAAAATTAGAAATACAGAGGAGGATTGAGGTTAGGGAAGAAGATCTGAATCTCAGCAAAATGTATATGGCCATGCATTTTTATTAGGCCCATGTCTAGTCTGCATCGGATAGTCAATTTAGGGTGTCATTTTATCAAGCACAATTTTATCAAATGAACACTCTGTGTCTCTGCAGAGTTTGGACACAGGGAACATCTTACTATGGACACATATCTTACTATGGTGCTGAAGAAAAGTAGGCATCAGGTGACTTTGATCCCGATTCGTACATTTAATACCCAAATTGACATCCTTGAATCTCTGGCTGTTTTCTTTACAGAACATACTGGAAGCTAAGTGTCTAGTAGGAAATGCCTTGACAGACAAAGAATTGACATTGGGAGCAGACACTTTGAAGCATTAAGTGATTGTGAACAACAGATAAGCATTCAGCCTTGAGAGTCCATTTTCCTTTTAAGCAGCATAGTTGCCAATAATGGTAAGTAAAGGTTACATTTTTACACATTTAGCCTCTGTCTTAAGCTACAGGATATAAATGTCCCAGACGATGCGTGCTTAAAATTGACAGTTACGCAGAATTTGGAGAGGGAGGGAAGTGATTGCGCAACCAGATTACAGAGGCCAGCCACATTCCGAACAATTCACATTTATTCAGCATCTGGGATAGTTTAAAGCTTATAGAAAATGGGAATGGATGTTGACAAAGGTAGAATAATATACATCAAGTTCAAAGACAATGCAAATAAACCTATATAGCCAGTGACATGTACATGAAGAGAGGCCTTTAACAGGAATAATCAGAGGCTGGTCTGTACACCTCTTTGAGTGTCTAGACATTTGGTTGGAAGAACACGAACCAAATGCTCCAAACCTTGCTCTTTTCACTGATTAAATCTGGCTGCCATGACTTAGCCTCTGTCCTAAACAGAACAACTCAGTCTTCCTCCTCTTCTTCCTCTACTGTTATGTAAGTTTCAGAGTTAATACTTTGGGTCAGGGGAGTTATAAAGAACATATGAGTCATGTATGAAAACCAGAAAGAGCCCAATGACCTTGAACTTTAGCTGAATGTTTCCTTCATTTGCAGGCATTCTGTCTTTCCTGAACTATCAGCTCTTAAATACTCAAATCAGACATCTATGGTAGAGATGGCAGGCCTCCCCCTGTGAAAACTTGCAACCCTGAGTACACTTGAAGGCAGGAACTTCTCTTGACTCTCTAAAATCTTTACTGACGTCTCTATAGAGATCCAAGATTAACTTCCAGTGAAAAGAAGACACAGGACATCATTAGCTTTTTCCCTCCTTCCCAAGTACTTGGACAGTTGATGATAATTGACTGGTGGATGATGTCAATTCTTGGGCTGGTATAAAGCCATGTCTCTAGGGTCGCCTTTACCCAAGAGTCAAGAATTAAATTTGAATCTTGAAAAGGAAGTTAATATTGACATATATGTATACATTACAAAAGAAGCAAAAGAACCCACTATTATCAAATTAAATCAAAATAAAGTAGATAAAATTTTAGAGTGTTGATATTTTTAAATCTATCTATTACTAACAGGTATTGTAAGACTCTTTCAGAACAGTGTCTACTGAATGTTGAGCAAGGTAAATATATAAGAAGAAAAAAAAAAACACCACAGTGCATCAGACTGTATTATGCCTTGATTTTTTCCCCCTCTTTCTATAAGGGACTTTTTGCGAGGGGGCAGTTACTTTCTACAATTAACTCTGAAAGATAGGGATGTGCCCCAAGTACAGAAATTATTATAATCAAACATGTATGTCATTAAGTTCTTCAGTATCACTGCTTGTGGCTTCATGTTTCATGAACATTGTGCCCAGTTGAATGATGCCATTAGTGTAGACAACCAGAGAGAAACCATTAAGAACAAATACTAATTAGGAGTCTGCATTCACTGATGAATCTGAATTCTTAAAGGGGATGCTTGCCCAACCTCTGGAAGTACAGAATAGTCCTTATCTTCCACCTGCAGAGTCAGACTGCCTGGGGCTGGCTCTACCACGGTACCATGGTATGATTATTTTTATCAGAGTTCTCCGGAGAAATAGAACCAAAAGGATGTACAAAGAGAGAGATAAAAAGAGATTTATTTTAAGACATTGGCTCACATGATTGTGGAGGCTTGGTGAGTCTAAAATCTGATGGAGGAGGTAGCAGGCTGGGGACTCAGGAAAGAGTTGCATTTCAGGTCCATAAGCATTTGCTAGCGAGCCAAGAAGAGCTGATATTTCAAGTGAAGTCCAAAGGCCTCCTGCTGGCAGAATTCCCTCTTATTCTGGGGAAGTCAGTCTTTTGTGCTGTTCAGACTTTCAGCTGATAGGATGAGATTCACCCACATTATGGAGGACAATCTGCTTTACTGAAAGACCACTGATTTAAATGCAATCTCATCCAAAGACACTGTCACAGAAACAGCCAGAATGTTTGACCAAATATCTGGGCATGATGCCCCAAGCCAAGTTGACATATAAAATAAACCATCATGATGACCTTGGGCAAGTTACTTAACCTCTTTGTGCCTCAATATGCTTATCTACAAAGGGGGATTAATTGAAGTTTGGGTACATACTTCATAGGATAATAGTGAGGATTAAATAGGTTCATTTCTAAATCGAGTTCTTAGAACAGTGCCTGACACTTAGTAAGCACTTTATTATGCAATATTGGAACAGAAAAGAGCATTCAAAATATCAAGTCCACTCTGACCTCCAGATAGCTGAAATGACTTTCCCAAAACAGCAGAATTAGTTGATATTAGGGATGAGATTAGAATTCTAATGTCCAAAACACCAGTCCGAGACTATTGGACGATGCTTTACTGCTACTTCCCTTAACTGAGCAGGCTCAATAACACTATATCAGTATATAGATAATAGTATATAGATAAGATGCACTATTATTGAAATTTAGAATTCTTTTGTTATTGAGATGTTATTAAAATAACCACTTGATAATCATTATTGCAGCAATGTGTGTTTGGTCATCTGTATCTACAGATTATTGAAAAACATACCTGTCTTGTCCATAGGATGACTTATTAAAACTGAGATTCCTTTGTGCTTCTGCAGGTCTGCATTGGACATTATATTCCCTTGGGACAGACCGAGCTAACGTTAATACTGGGTATGCCACAGAAGGTACCCTCTGAGGTTCAGTGGGAGTTAAGGTACAGCTGATTGAAAAGACTTGTCTAGTTTGAATTGTTTTGGTTTTTTTCTTCCTTTAAGGATTAGATCTGCATTCCATTCTGAGCCTTGCTGAGAAGAGCTTTCTCTGCAGAGCCTTTTCTTTCTTCCTATCCCAAAAGTTATTCAATCTTAGATTCTAAATCAGTGCTTCTCAGAGTGAGTTCTGCCAAGATCACCTAGATTATAATTACCTGCAGAGCTTGATAAAAATATAGACAACTAGTCAGCACTACAGAAACAATGAATTTGAATTTCTAGGGGTGAGATTCAGGAAAATACGCTTTTTACAAGCTCGTCATGTTGATCCTTATGCCATAGAAATTTGAGAATCATTGCACTATATTACCTTGATCTTGCTAATAGACACTGCTTTGTGGAATTATAAAGCTGCAATAATGTCCATTAAAGTTTCTAGGTGGATCAATCTCCATTTATTTAATTATGTTGCATTATACATTCCTTCTAGCTGAAACCAGTTTGGTGCTTCTGCATTAATGAAGTGTAGCTGTGCTTACACAGTATTTCCTGATTTGAACTTCTGGAATAGTGATTATTGTTAGCTCTGCCTTACAGAAGCTCCAGGAAAGGTATCACTTGCTTTTAATGCTGACTGTTAACATTCATGGTTTATTACAGTAAGTGGCACATTTTTAATCACCCAGTAAAAAATTTCCGTTTTCAAAGTACATTAAATCCCAATGATATTCTCAACTAAAATCCTTTACCTCTTTATGAAATGGTTTAGTAAATATCTATTTTTGAAGGAACAGTTGGTACCATGTAGAAAGACACATGGTGTAGATGTTGGTACTAATGACATAAACTTACTTCAAGGAAATACATCATTGTATCCTTAAGGTGAAAATATCTATGAGAATTGATTCTTGATTCCTGCCTGATCAATTATCATTGACAATACTGAGATCAAGAGCCATTTAACATTTAGTGAGTGTTCACTATATTGAAGGGACTTCTATGCATTATGTTATTTAATCCTCCCACAACACAATAAATTTGATAATTGTATTTATCTCCGATTTTCAAAGGAGGGACTAGAGAGGTCGCGTCTCCTGCCCGTAATCACATAGCCTGTCAGGGCAAGAGTGAGGATTTGAACACACGTTGATCAGACTGCAAAACCCTGCCTTTCGGTTGACCAGCTTCCTGCTTCTGCTCTGACATTATTCATAAAGAGAGACACTAGACAAAGAGAAAATGGGATTTGGCCTTTGAGAATAGTATCATGCTGCCACTCCAAAGTTAGAAGCATACAATTAGCGCTTTACTGTAGAGGAATATGGAGCTGGCTGCGGCCCAGCAGATCTGAGGTTTAGAATAAGCTCTATTACTAGTTAAATATGGACTTGTTGCAAGTCATTTATTTCTTTGGGCTCCATTGAGTTCATCGATTATATGTAAATCAAGGGGGCTGGAATCTCATTTCTCTAAGCTTATGGTATTTTTTTTACAAATACTATGATTTTGTGTATTTTAACGGATCTTTAGAACTAGTAGAGATGAACTGGTCAGGAATCACTCAGTTGTAAGAAATATATATCTCTTCAAGTTTGCTTAGGTAAAAGAAATTTATTGTAAGAAAGATAGTTTATCTCATAGAAACAAAGTTGAGAGATACAGCCAGACCTCACAGGAACAAAAAGTCATCATTTGCCTTCTCTTTTCCTTTCTCCTTCATGGGGCCAAGTGATGTCTTTTTCTAGTGTTGCTACTTTTTCTCCACCCCACCAAATGGACTTCCTTTTCTCATTTGCTCATGGCCAGTGACAGCTACCTAACATGGTATGAATTCCCAGGACAAAAGCATCTAATTGGCTGAGTATGGATCCCATGTCCAACATTGAACTAATTATTCAGACCAAAGAAATGAGATGAGATTATTTGATATTTTGTACTGTCCATTCAAGAAATGATTTCAATCATTTATGCAGAGCTTATAGAACATTTATGAGAAATTAAGAATGAATCCATAATGGATAGTATAGACATGGTTTGCCCTAGGAAAATCAAAAGCATTTTTTTACTCTTTCATCATAATTCTGTATCTTTTGATCTTATTTTGTTCTCTTTTTTCCCAGTGCCTTCATGTTGCCTTTCACCCCAGTCTTTTCTGATCTTCCTGGTTTCTTTCCTTCCTCTAGTCATGAAATTTCTCATTTCTTTGAAGTGCTGCAGGCAGGTCTTCAAGGTAGTAGCAAAATAAATCCAATGAAGTAATTCCTGTCTAGAGTTACAATAAATACATTGTCATTTTTCATGGAGTGATTATTACGTGCCAAATCTAGTGCTAAGCCCTTAGCATGTACTATTTTATTTATTCTTCACTATAAACGCACAAAATAAACATTAGCTTATTTTTCCATCTGAGAGACTTAAGGTTCTGTGTAGTTAAGTAGCATGTACAAGCTCACAATGTACTATTTCCACATAGTAAATGGAAAAGCTGAGATTTAAATTCAGCCTCCAGAGCCTGAACCACTCTGTGCCAGGGCTGCTATTGTCATGATATGTTATCCAAGGACGTGGTGCAACTGACTCACACTGACTCTCAAGAGCCAAGTGTTCAATTGCAAGAATTTGAGAGCTGATTGTTAAACACAGCCATTATGAAAACTTAAATTATAAAAACTTACAATGAAATTAAAGGTAAAAAAATAACATATACTCAAAACTCACCACTAATTATTTTACTATATTTTGTCAATATATATGCATTTGAGTTTAATTTTATCTATTGTTTCTGTGCAGTAGAAATACTGTATTATCTCTTCTGAACTCCGTTTGTGAATATCACATCAGTGACTTGAACACTATAGGAATACTTACCCCACAGAAATTGACAGTTGTCCATCTAAATGCATTCAGTTTCTTTTAAATTTTTTTATTTCAGGAAATTATGAGGGTACAAACATTTTGGTTACATGTTATGACTTTGCCACATCCAAACTATGATTTAAGGCGTACCCTTCCCCCCACAATGCTCACCACGTTCGTTAGTTGTGAGTTTACCCATCCCCAATCCCTCAACCCCCAAAGAATATTACTATCATGTTAGCACCTTAGTGTTGATCAGTCAGTGCCCGTTTGACGGTGAGTACATGTGGTGCCGATTCTCCCATTCTTGTGATACCTCACTTCGGAGGATGGGCTCAAGCTCTATCCAGGAAAATATACGAGGTGCTAGATCACCATCGTTTCTTATAATTTAGTATTCCGTTGTATACATATACCATATTTTATTAATCCACTCATGGATTGACAGGCACTTGGGTTGTTTCCACATCCTTGCTATAGTGACTTGTGCTGCCATAAACATTCAAGTGCAGATGTCTTTATCATAGAATGACTTTTGTTCCTTTTGGTAGATTCCTAATAGTGCTATTGCTGGATCAAATGGTATTTCTATTTTTAGCTCTTTGAGGAATCTCCAAATTCTTTTCCACAGAGGTTGCATTAATTTGCAGTCCCACCAGCAGTGTAAGAGTGTTCCTATCTCTTCACGTCCTCGCCAACATTTGTTGCTTTGGGATTTTTTGATAAAGGTCAACCTTACTGGAGTTAGGTGATATCTCATTGTGGTTTTGATTTGCATTTCCCTAATGATTAGAGATGTTGAGCATTTTTTTTATGTTTACTGGCCATTATTCTGTCTTTTTTTGAAAAATTTCTGTTCATGTCCTTCATCAGCTGTATAGGGCACAAAAAAAGCCATCAAAAGGTTAAAGAGTACTGTGGGCCACCAGTTTTTGACCTGTGTTTTGAAGAAATGCATCTCCAATGGATGAGTCTCAAGCCGTCCTGCCTGAGCTCTCTCCTGAGTGCAGGCACCTGACACAGCTACACATCTGGTCAATCCTCATTGTCTCGGGAATCACCAATAGCTTGTTGTCCAGACAAAAAAAGAAGTTAAATTAGTCCTAGTCAATGGTTGCCTGCTGCCTAAACAGAGGACTTTTCGAGGCCTGGCTAAGGTTTCCTGTCCCGCACAGCCAGGTATTTGCATTGGCAGAAGTGGAGTCACCGCAGTCTCTGCAAAGAGTTGGCTGGACTTCTTCACTGAAGTGCAAGAGTGCAAGGAAGAGCTGACCCAGAGATTACATTTTTGCTTACCCATAGCAGTGGCACTTTTTATGCATACTGCTTTTATGCATGTGTTTTAGACTTTGTTTATTCATTAGTTCCTCTTTCTAGATCAATGAGAAGCCAGAGAGAAGAGGGTCTTGCAGCTGGAGGAGATAAATATGTGATGGGGTATGTGGGTGGTCATTTAATGTTGCTTTCTGGGCTGAGATGATGCTGGCTTCTTATGTTGTCTATGGAAGTAGCAATTATCCTTCTCTCTTTGACTGAAGTAGTTATTTTTGGTAAAAAGCCATTAAGTCTTTTGACTAAGAACATTTTGGGTAGCCTGTGGTTGGTTGGCTATGTTTAGATCACTTGCTCCGTGACCTTGGACAAATCTCCCAGCGTTTCCATTTCTCTCTGGTTAAGCTGAGAATGATAATTTGTCAATGTGCAGACAATGAACACAAAAAGGTTTTTTTTATTTTTTAAACTTCTAAAATATTATTTCAATTCTTCGCTTCACATTTTAGCAGAGGAAAAAAATCTTATTTATTTATTTAAACAATTACCCTCATTACTACTAATTCACTTTGTGCTTCAGATAGCACATCATATGCATGATGTATTCAAAATTTGAGTGGAGGAACTATATCCTTAGTTTTTTAAATGTTTCTTTGGTCTGATTATTTGTCTCAGTCCAATTTATGACATATTGTTCTAAATTGTGAAACTTTGGTGTGTTTCTCTTCTGTGCATTTCTAAAAAGTCTCTTATTCACATAGTCATATGAGTTTAATGAGCAAGTATATTAAATACTTACGTATATCTCTTCTGTATAATATTGTGTTTCCCTATGAGGAAAACTCTAAAGGAATTTTGAAGAATGTCTCTGCCATATGGAGCCAACTACAACAGTTTACATGAAAAAGTAATTATCTCCCAAAAAGCAGAGTATAATCCAAGTCAAGTAACACGATAGGCTATAAATATAAATGAGAAGAATCTCTCTTCACCATCACCACATAAAATGCACTGACCTTTGTCATAGCATGCTGTCTGCTCAGAGCTGGTAACCCTATGGTATACCTGCACCCCTCTGCTAATGCCAGCCGAATTGTGAGTGCTATCCAAGTATATTTGTTCCAAACTGTCAGTGGAAATGTTATTAAAGTCACATAATATAAATGAATGAAATATGGAGGTATGAAGAGAGGGATTGGTTTTTTTGGTATGAAAGCTAAACTGATTTCATTATAAAGATTTAAAAATAGGAATAGCTAAAAACAATGGCTAATAAATTAAATATTACAAGGAAATTTTTAAAATTTGGAGGAAAAATGACAAAAATTTAGAAGAATTTTGTATTCATGACACTAGGAAGATTCTTCCTCCACTTTAAGTAAACCAAGACTGAGAATCATGGAGGATGCATTGCAGATGTGTAGTATGCAAGAAAGAAGCTATAGAATTCCTAGTAGCAGACCCTTAATCATAGAAAAAAATGGCTTTATATCAAAAGCTCAATGAATTAATGTACAGTTTTTTAAGTTTTAAATTGTAATAAAATAATGTGGCCAGGCGCGGTGGCTCACGCCTGTAATCCTAGCACTCTGGGAGCCCGAGGTGCGCGGATCGCTCAAGGTCAGGAGTTTGAAACCAGCCTGAGCAAGAGCGAGACCCCGTCTCTACTAAAAATAGAAAGGAATTAATTGGCCAACTAAAAATATATAGAAAAAATTAGCCGGGCATGGTGGCGCATGCCTGTAGTCCCAGCTACTTGGGAGGCTGAGGCAGAAGGATCACGTGAGCCCAGGAGTTTGAGGTTGCTGTGAGCTAGGCTGATGCCATGGCACTGTAGCCTGGACAACAGAGTGAGACTCTGTCTCAAAAAAAAAACAAAGTCATCAATACCATTCACCATATCAACAGATTAAATAACAAAATGATGTCATCCTCTTAATAGATGCAATAAAGGTATCTGACAAAATTCAACATCCATCCATGATAAAGTCTCAAATTAGGAATTAAAGGAAATTCCATGAACCTAATAGAGGGCATCTCTAAAGAACCTACAGCTAATATACTTACTGATCAAAACTGAATACTTTCCATCCTAAGAACAGAAAGAAAGCAGGTAGTCTGCACTAGTCACTGTCATTCAACACTATGCTAGAGGTCCCAGTCAGAGCAATAGGCACTAATTAACAGACATACATATTAGAAAGGAAGGAATATGCTGCTATTCACAGATAACATGATGGTCTGAAAAATCCTAAAGCAGCTTTTAAAAAACTACTAGAATAAGTGAATTTAGCAAGTTCTCAAGATACAGGAACAATGTATAAAAATCAACTGTATTTCTATATACTAGCAATGAATGATTGGAAATTGGAATTAAAAAGTAGTACCATGTAAAATCAGCACCAAAAACATGAACTAGCTAAATACAAATCTAACAAAATATGTATAACATCTATATGCTGTAAATGATAAAATATTAGTGAGAAAAAGTAACCTAAAATATGGATAAATATACTAAGTTCATGGATTGGAAAGTTTGACATGGTAAAGACATCAATTCTCCCTGAAACACATTTATGGATTCAATGCAATCCTAACCAAAATCCCAGAGAATTTTGTCATAGGACTTGACAAGTTAACTATAAAATTCATATAGAAAAGCAAAGGACCTGATATAGCTAAAACAATTTTGAAAAAAACAAAGTTGGAGAATACACACTGCCTGATTTCAAGACTTTCTGTACAGCTACAGTAAGCAAGACAGTGTTGCACTGGCAAAGGAGAAACGATACAGAATAGAAAATCCAGAAATAATCCCACATGTATATGGCCCATTTAATCTGTGGTAATGCAAAGGCAGTTCAATGAATATAGTCCTTTAAACAATGGTGCTAGAGAAATTGGACAACTATATACAAAAATAATTAACTTCAAACCATACTTTATACCATAAACATAAATTAACTCAAAACTTATTGACCTATATGTAAAAGCTAAAACTATAAAATAACTTCTAGAGGAAAACATAAGAGAAAACCTTTGGAACTTTGGTTTAAGACAAGTCTTCAATCTGACACCAAAAGCACGATCCATTAAAAATAATGATAAACTGGACTTCATCAAAAGTAAAAATTTCTGCTCTTCAAAAGACATTGTTAAGAAAATGAAAACATAAGCCAAATACTGGGGGGAAAATATTTGCAAATTATATATATATCTATATATCTATATATAGAGAGATATATAAAAATAAAATAAAGGATCGTATCCAGGATGTATAACTCTCAAAACACAATATTAGAAAAACAACCCAATTTTAAAAAGTGGGGAAAAGATTTGAACAGATTTACCAAAGAAGATGTACAAATGGAAAATAAGCACATGAAAAGATGTTCAACATAATTAATCATGGAAATGTAAATTTAAATCATATGATATCACTATAAACCTATTAGAACAGCAAAAAACACACAAAAAAGTGATAATATGAAGTGCTAGCAAGTAAACAAAGCAACTAGAATCATGTACATTCTTAGAGAGCAAAAATGGCAGTTTCTTTGGAAAGCAGTTTGACAATTTCTTATAAACAGTCACAATATGACCTAGCAATCCTCTTACTAAGTATTCACCCAAGAGAAGTAAAAATATATTCACTCAAAAACCTGTGCACAAATGCTTATAACAGCTCCTATTCACAATAGCCAAGAACCGGAAATAACCCAAATGTTCAACTGGTGAATGGACAAACCATAGTGTAGTCATACAATAGAATATTACTCACCAATAAAAAGTAACTTCTGATACATACAAAAACATGGATAAATGTCAAATTTATTATACTAAGTGAAAAGGCCAGACTCAAAAAGTGACATACTGTACAATTTTACCTCTGTGACATTTTTAAAGGTAAAACTATAGTAACAGAAAATAGATTAATGGATGTCAGGTGCTTGGGATATTGAGTGGGGTTGACCACAATGGGGTGTAAGAATGCTTTCAGGGGTGATGCGAAAATTTTATATCTTGATCATGGTGGTTATACAACTGTTGGTCAAAACTTTTATGGCCATATGCCAAAAAGAGGGAATTTTATAATATGCAAATTATACTTCACAAAACTTGACTTAAAAAATATATACCTGAAAAGAAATAAAACCTTAAGTTTTAAAAAATCAGGCTCCCAATCTAAATAGTCTCTCTATCTTTGTGGTCATTCTCCCTACCTAGGAAAAAAAGAAACAGAAACACCCTTATTGTATACCCAGGATAGTCTCTACATCCTTTAGTGATTATTTAATAGTCGAGTCTATAGAAAAGTATGACTTTCACATCATCAACTGCTCTGATTTCCCCTTAGCACAGTGATCCTGAATTCATTGAAATGGCAGGCGCAGAATTTCTCAATGAGAATAGATGAAGGGATGACTATGATGTTTATTAAATATTTTAGATTATTAATTCAAGCCAAAAGTAAAAATATAGGGCAAAAATGGTATGAACATTCATTTTATGCAAGAACAACTCATAGACCACCTAGAACAGGACTGGCACCAGGCAAAATCATAAAATTGGCGAAGTCATTCTTTGGTTCCACTATTCTTCCTCTTCTAGAAACTTTGATCTCTCAACATTCCATATAGATACACAATGCTTTCATGGGCGTCTCACCTCCTCCCATTAAAACTTGCTCTTCTCAGGAAAGAATCAGAGATATAAAGACCTGAAAACAGCTTAAAATGTTACCCCTCTAAAGGAAGGAGAAATAAAGAAGAGAAAGAGCATTTGGTAGGCCAGGCACTTTATACATATTATCCCATTTTATCTTCATAAAAGACATGTGAATTAGGAGCTATTATCCCCATTTCACAGACAGGATAACTTAGGCCCAGAGAGATGATGTGATTTGGCCAAAATCATAGCCACACAGCTAGGAAATAGCACAGCTAGGATTCATACTCAGGTTTGTCAGATTTCAAAACTCATATATTCTTTCCATCATACAACATACTACCTCTCCCAAGGTAGGAGAGGTTGTATGCAATGGTGATAACAGTCTTAAACAAAAACAACAAACCTAAAGATAAAATTACATAGAACACACACACACATAAATGAGTATATGTACAAAACGGTGAAATCTGAATACAGCTTTGTTGTCGAATTCTGTGATCCCCTACCCCTACTGGGCCACATTATCAGTCTGTGGCCTGTTAGGGACCGGGCCATAGAGCTCTGCCACAACCCCCTTGCCCCTATGGAAAAATTGTCTTCCATGAAACTTTGAAACTGGGGGGGCCACACAAGCAGGAAGTAAGCAGCAGGTGAGGGAGCAAAGCTTCATCTGTATTTACAGCTGCTCTCCATCACTTGCATCACCGCCTGAACTCCGACTCCCCCCACCCCAGCATTTGCACACACACATCCTGTCCGTGGAAAAACTGTCATCTTTCATGAAACCAGTCCCTGGTACCAAAAAAGTTAGGGACCACTGGTCTAGTTAACAATATTGTGACATCAACTTCCTGGTTTTAATAAGGTACTACTATACCTTATATGATATTAACATTAGAGGAAGCCAGGTGAAGAGGACATGGACTCTCTTTACTATTTTTTATAACTTCCTGTGAGTCTATAATTATTGTAAAAAGTTAAAAATAAATCTCTAATGAGATCTGATATAAATAAAAACAATAAAGAATAAACCTTTACTAATGTTTATGGAAAGCCAAGTTCTCCAGTACCTTTAAATCACACCACAAAGGTGTTCATCAACTCTGTTTCCATGTAAGTGTCAGGTGTGGTTAGGGAGAGCTGTCCTGGTTCTTTGGCTCCTTGCTTGGAATAACTGTAAGCAGGACCAGTGCAAGGGATTGATGACAGACATGAAGCACTTCCACATAAGCAGCTTTTATTGAGCATGGCACAGGATACAAAGCAAAAGTACATCCTTGAGGAGGTACGGGTCTGTTTCCATGAGTGAAGACGACCCTGAGTTTAAAGACAACAGTATAGAAAATACAGCACACTCTCAAAGTCAGTAGAGAGCAGACTGCTCCAATAAGGAACAGTGTCATCCCAGGGTTAGAGCTGTCCTTTATGCTAATTAATATGTTAAGCTGGAGGTAGAATACTCATGTCTTTTGGGAGAAATGGGTAGAGATTCTCAGAATCATGTACCCTCCCATTTTCTGCCCTTGTATGGCTAGCTCCAGAACTGTCATGGTAGTAGGGGGTGTGAGTTTTACTATGTTGATGAGGGAAAGGTTACTTTTGGTCATAAACTTCTAGCTTTCGTGCATGCTCCCAATTGGGAAAAGTCCCTAAGCTCAAGTTCTTGCTGTTGTGGTTTCTTTTCTGTTTTTACTGGTCCCGACCCTTGGCCGTTGACCACACGTCCCCCTATGGCCTGCCCTGCCACCTGCATACCCCTCCATCTCTACCTAAGGTCAACCTTAAATACAAGAAATTCACTGTGGCTATACAAAAGAGTCCCCTAGATGGAAAATAGGGGCCTAACTTTTCCTCCTAGGAATGATGCATAGTTGTCAGGAGGTTTCAACTCTGATCAAATCCTTTCCTAGTGAACATGACATGTATTTCAGGAGGACTTCCTCCCACAACCATTGTCACCCCTGTATCTTCCTAGGTGTGTATGTCATCATCCATGACAATACTGAATACTGTACATTGTGTGTGCAACTAGAAACTGCTGGTGAGAGCTCGCTTTCTGGTTCATAGATGGTGCCTTGTTGCTGTTTCCTCATGTGGTGAAAGAGGCAAAGCAGCTCTCTAGGGCCTCTTTTATAAGGGCACTAACTCTATTTATGAGGGCACTGCCTTTGTGACCTAATCACTCCCCAAAGGCTCCACCTTCTAGTACTATCACACTGGTGTAGGTTTCAACATACGAATTGTGGGGTAACACAAACATTTAGACCATAGCACAAGGCTTCATGAAATTTAGTGCTGCCTACCTGCTACCATAGTCCTGGTCTGAGGGGCAGTTGTTAAGAATGTTAACTGTGGCAACATTCACTACAGCAAATATCCAATAGCAATTTTTTACCCAAAGTAGCATGTACCACTGCCCTGAAGGAAATGTGAGAAAATAAAAATAGTAAATAAAAGTTTAAAGACCACATGGGAAATTTAATCATTATCTGAACTTTTGCTAATAGAGCCCAATTAGCTGAAGTTGGGTTGACACACTCGCACTCTTCCAGCTTAGGACAGTAAAACCAATAGCCTTATAAAATCTGTAGATTTTCTATTTATTTTCATATCATTCAGTTTTTACATTGCTAGAGTGTGAAGACAGTTAAACACAAGAGACATTTTTTAGGTTTATCAGGGCACCAATGTCCTTTGGGGATAGTGTATTTCACTTATACATTACGTGTGAAAAACAAAATCAGACACAAATCACCAAGAAATGCAGTTAATGCTTTATGACTTCATAAATATGGAGCTGTGACCAACAGTGGGACTTCCACTGGAAACCTTCATCCTTATAATTTAGCAGCTCCAAGGATTGATTTTACCACATACAGTTTGGGCCTGGAACTAAAATACATCCACATGCAAATTGTGACCATGGAGGATAACTATTTCTGCACATATCTGCATGGAGATTTGTGAATGTGCTGTGGCAAAAACCTCATAAGGGGACTGTGAATTGTCAATTTTTAGTTGCACACGCAATGTACAGTATTCAGTACATTAACACTTCTGTTAAAAATCAGTCCTCAGTGTTTAGTGATAACTAGTCCTGTAAAATTTAATTGTGATTGACAGCCATTATCTCACACGATTGTGTAAACTTGTGTCCTTATTTTGTAGATGAGAAAATTGAGGCTAAGCCATGTTAAATAAATTACACAAGGTCCCAAAACCACAAAGTCATAAAATTGGGCTCTCTGAATCCATGGCTAATTCTCCTCCCATATAGTCATGCCATCTATAAGAATCCAGTAAAAATCATCCATTTCTTTTTGTTACTGCATACAGATGGGATTCACAGATGATGACATACATACCTAGGAAGATACAGGGGTAATGATGGTTATGGGAGGAAATCCTCCTGAAATATGTGTCATGTTCACTAGGAAAGGATTTGATCAGAGTTGAAACTTCCTGTCAACTATGCATCATTCCTAGGGGAATTAAAATAGGAAAACTCAATCTAGGGACAAGTAATGGACACTACCTCTCTCCTGATGGTAAGGACGCTGGATCCCAATCCTATAGTATGTATCACTTCTTCTCTTGTCATACTTCTCTCCTTATCCCTCCCCAAAGGTGATTTCCATCTATTTTTTCCTAAAGCTCCAAAATAGGCCATTCTGGCCTGCTGTTTAGACCAAGGTGCTCCGACTGTCCTTTTGCTTTGGTGTCCGAGTATCCTTATCAAGACTTTACTATTTCTCTTACCATGTCTTCTTTAACTTTAGTCCTATAAGTTCATGTGCCTGAAACTATTCCTTAGGAGTCCTTTTCCAGGAGGTTCTGTGGTCCTTTATAACAATAGATTCCTCACAAATCTGCCTGAAAGTCCTTCCATATGTGCCAAGACATATCCAAGTAGTAGAGCAATACCAGCTTAGATTCAAACTAAGACACTTACCTATAACACTGTGAGTGGGGAAAATCAAGTGTTACCGGTAATTTTACAAATGAGTTAACTGAGACTGAGAAGGTGAGACTTACCCAAAGAAACACTGTTAAGAAAGCACAGAGGCAAGACTGCAGTCTAAGACTCTGGGCTATTAGTCCAGGGCACTCTGTATTCACCAATAGAAAAACTACAGCAAATAACCAGTAAATTTTAACAAAGAAACACAATAACAAAGTCAGTAAACCAGTTGTATGCAGATATAATCTAGATGTTTAACATTTTTGTATCTTCTCTTACCACAGTGTTGAATACAGTTAGTTGACCCTTGAACAATGTGGGGGTTTGGGACACCAACGCCTGCACAGTTGAAAATCCAAGTATAACTTTTGACTTTCCATAAACTTAACTACTAATAGCCTACTGTTGACCAGAAGCCTTAGTGATAATAGTTGATTAACACACATTTTATATGTTGTATGTATTATATATATCCTTATAATAAAGTAAGCTAGAGAAAAATGTTAAGAAAATCATAAGGAAGAGAAAATATATTCGATTTCCAATTTTCATTAAATGGAAATGGATCATCATAAAGGTTTTCATCCTCGTCTTCATGTTGAGTAGGCTGAGGAGGAAGAGGAAGGGTTGGTCTTGCTGTTTCAGGGGTCACAGAGACTGAATACATGGAGGAGGTGAAAGGAGAGGCAGGCACATTCAGCATGACTTATTGAAAAAGTCTGCACATAAGTGGACTTGTGCTGTTTAACACATTAACTGCCATGAGTTGTATTTAACTCACACTAGAGTTTTGAGCCCGGGGCCTTGTGAAGCATATGTAATTCACATGTCTCTTCACTTTGGGAGCTGTGTGAACTATTTTTCAAGTTGCATGTAACTGACACATAGAAAACAATAAAAAACAACAAATTTTTCGTTAAATTAGAAAGGACTGTTTTGTTTTCAAACTTTTTATTCTATTTTCATAATAAAACACTGTGGCCCCAAGGAAAAAAAAATTTTTCTAGTGTGGCAGTCAATGTGTTAAACCTGTGTTGTTCAAGGGTCAACTATACTTAGTAGATGTGTGATATTTACCTGTCAGCTGTTTTATGGGTATGTTGTCTGCAGCAGGGCCTTATGTCACTTTAAATATTGCACAAAAGACACCAAAGGGTGTGTCATACTATACACCTTCCATTTACTTCAAACAACTCACACTAAGGGTAAGAGATGCATTTCATGATAGAAAATGAACTCAGAAATATAATATTTAAAACAGCATATCGGAAGTATACCAGAGCTTGAAACCTCCAGAGTAAAGAAAGGAAACAACACACAAATTCATCCCCCAAACAGCCAAAGCCTCATAGCCCAGAGCTAGTAAAAACTGGTCAAAGACTCTAGGATAATAGGCAATTATCAGGCTTGTGTTAAGGCTATCAAAACACACCACCTTTTCCAAGAAAGCATTGGAAATCCAAGTCTCCGCCAGAATGTGCCCATGGAAACCACTCTGCCTGCAGAAATTGTTCCACTAGGGAACAAGATAGCACAGCTCCAAGTTGTTCCCTCAAGCAAAGTGTGAGGCCAAAAATGACTTCTCCAGCCCTATGACTCATTAGTGTCCCATTTAAACATTTTATTCTTACAATCACTTCCTTATCCAATCCCCAGAGGAAGGAAAAAATTAAACTTTATACCCTCAAAGCAAGTCAAATGAAGATTGAGTCTATCTGAACAAACAAGATATGATTCATTGGCTGATTTGTCCTCCCAAAGTGGCAGAAGGGAAGAATTTATTGCTTGTCTCAGGCATCCTTCAATCTGACCTGCAGAGCAAGCAGATTTAAAGTAACCTTAGCTTGATGCTGGAGATTTTTTTGGCCCAACTCCAAAGCTACTTCCATTATTTGCATTTTACACACACACACACACACACACACACACACACACACACGTGTCTTTGCCACCCCAAGGTCATTCAATATCAAGGCCATTACATCAAATTCTCTCTAAAATAAAGCCCCGTTATCAAGACTAATTAAATAATGTCAAAATACACTGAGCAGTGCCTATGCTTTAGAAATGCCTATTTACTGTTCTGGCACTCCTTAGCACAAAGCTGGTTGTCAATGAAGAAAAGTTATCTGCATCATTAGGTTAAAACGATTCCTCTCTCCCTTAGGCCCAATGTCACTTACACACCCACCACCAGACAACAACTTAGACCTAGACAAGTTTGGAAAAGAGACTTTAAGGTCTACTGTTTGGTTTTTGCAGCCATTAGCATTTTAGCTTTAAAATGCTTGTCTCTCATTTTCCAGCAGTCTCTTTGAGCCAAAAAGTCAGTTCCTATTCCATAATTTCATAGGCTGCATCATTATGCATGGATTATAGCACTTTAGGGAAAAGAGAAGAATGTAAACATTTCCATCCAAGCACACATTATCAAACTGAGCAGGCAGTGTAGGTGGATGATGTACAACCTTGAACATGACATCAGTATTTCAAGTGGAAACATCTCCCACAAAATATGGAATGTAAGGAGGAAAATGACAAGGAACTGTACATAATATCTCATAAAGCCAAGGCCAGTTAAAGTCTCACTGCTGGTGCCACCTTGCTAGTGTTAAATTTTGACAAGATGATAAAAGTATAGTAGTTCCCTCTTATCCATGGTTTCACTTTCCAGGGTTCCCCTTGGTCAACGTCAGTCTGAAAATAGATGAGTACAGGACAACAAAATATTCTGAGAGAGGGGGGACCACGTTCACATAACTTTTATTACAGTATAATTGTTCTATTTTAGTTGTTAATCTCTTACTGTGCCTATTTTATAAGTTAAATCTTGTCACAGTTATGTGTGTATAGAAATATATATACACACACACACACACACACATATATAGGGTTTGGTATTATCTGAAGTTTCAGGCATTTATTAGCAGTCTTGGAACCTATCCCCCCCACAGATAAGGAAGGACTACTATAACTCCCTTCAAATAACTCCCTTCAAATAAATGTCTGAAGCCCAGGAAGGAAGACTCTACCTATCTAAAAACAATACAAGCAGGAGTAGACCATTCATTACCTTTCTATGACTCAAAGCTCTTAATATTCTATGGCTATGGTCCAGACAGGGTGATTTCAACATATACTGCCTAAAAGGAAGAATACTAATAATGCATTCTACTGTTTAGGTTTTCAATGAGTTCAGGTGAAATGAGAACAGGACAAAAATAAAAACTGAATCTCAGCCACCAACTGCCTCCCATCGCACTACCCATGCAATTTTAATCCTTCACTGTTTTATTCATGTCACAATTAGCCAGATAATGCCCCATAAATATCATAGTCATTCCTTCCTTTGTGCCTTATTCATTCTGGTTCAAGAGTCACCTTTTCAAAAGTCCACCTTGCTCTAGTATTTAGTTTGTCTTATCTTCTCCATGAAGTCTTCAATCACTCTTTGATAAACAACACTGTCTCATTTCCAGATTACTAGGCCCCTCCCCCAGAGTTTCTGTTTCAGTAAATCTGGGGTAGGACCATAAAATTTGCATTTCTAACAAGTTCACAGGTAATGCTGATCCTGCTGGCCTAGAGATCACACCGTAAAAACCAACAATCTATAATATTTATCTTTACTGTATCTAATTCTTGATTATACATTATAATTTATCATTCTTCAGTTGATTTATGAACATGTGCATATATCATATAAGACTTAATGCTCCAAAGAACAGAAAACTCAATGGAAACCAGCTTAAACAAAAAGGGGATTTTATTTTCTCACTTTACTGGGACACCCAGATATTGGTTCACGACGTCTTCAAGGACTCAGCTTCCTTATATATTTCTGTTCTGCTATTCTCAGTGTCAGTTCCATCCTAAGACTGGTACCTCTCCTGGCAATAATATAGCTGCCAGCCACAATCAAGACTACATATGTTCTTATTATAAAATCCAGAGGGACATACAGAACTTCTTACCAACATTCCAAACAAGAGTACTAAAATTCATCCTAATCAAGTGGCCTGTTAAGGACAGGGGTGAATACCAGAAAGTGTGAATATTGTTAGGAAGAGGTTTAAACAATGAATTCTGGAAAGGCACCCTACAAAAGCTTACTACACAACCCAACAAGAGCATAAATCAACTAGAGTAGTAATGGTATCATCTACATCTCTTATCATACATGGAGCACTCAATAAACACTAGATGATTCACTGTTTTTTTAAAAAAAATCTCTACCAATTGATTTAGATGTAGACTAGCTATCTATATTATAGATGAATGTAGACTATATAGACTAGCTATATTATATATAGATATGTCATTTAATTTTATTTGTTTGACCTTAATGTAGGAAATATTGGCAAAGGCTTTCCGTATTTTTCTTATATACATCTAAGTACGCAAGCACCAGTTCAGACTTATTTTTTGTTACCAATATGATTTCCTGATTTACCCTGAGGATAATTCTCATTAAAATGAGATTTTATCTACGACATTCATGACAAACTATTTCCACTATCTCAACCAAATGTCTGGGGTATGAGTATTAAAACAGCTCTTACTGCCACAGACCATCGTGATTATTAGAAAGCTCTATTTTACATTTTGAGCTTAAATCAATCAGTTTCCTTATAACTTTTACTCATAGATCTTAAGTCTACTATTAGGGGCCACACCAAACAAGTCTTTCTTAGGGTATCAACTGTACCTTGGGACATATATTTGAATGTAGGTGTCTCATACACTAAAGACACCTTCAAAGAAAAAAACAATTTGGGGAAACATGGTAAGCTGTTATATTAGTTTCCTAGGATGCTATAACAAAAATACCATGAACCAGGTGGCTCAGAACAACAGAAATTTATTCTCTCACAGTCCTAAACATTCAAAATTAAGGTGTCATCAGGGCCATGCTCCCTCTAAAGACACCAGGCAAGAAATTTCCCCTTACCTCCTCCTAGCTTCTGGTGGTTGCCAGAAATCCTTGGCATTCCTTGGCTTGTAGCTGTATCACTTCACTCTCTGCTTACATCATCACATGACCTTTCTCCTTGTGTTTCTCCTGTCTCTGTATCAAAATTTCCCTTTCCTTTCTCTTATAAAGATACCAGTCATTGAATTTAAGCCCATTCTAATCCAGTATGACCTCATCTTATCTTTATTAATATGCAAAGACTATTCTAAAAAAGGTCACATTCACAGGTGCTAGGGGTTAATTCCTTAGGATATGAACATATCGTGGGGGGAGGGCATAATACAACCCACTCCACCTGTATAGGATACCAATCTTAAAAATTATATTAATCTGAATGCTTAATATATTTCATAGCTTAAATTTTAAAAGAGGAATTATGTGAATAGAAGTTAAGATTAGTTCACATAAATATACCAAAAAAAGCAAAGGAGAAAACCTCGTATTGGCAATAAGCAGTAATTCAAATATTAATGAACATTTATTGAGTATTTACTACACTTAAAAACTACACTGAGCTCTTTACATGCATTAACTCATGCACTCTTCATGATCATATGACTCGAGGTATACAAGTCATACCTCGTATGGTAGACAGAACAAAATAATACAACCTTCCCTTCCCTTTAAAATATGTCCACATTTGAATTACATAATCTGTAAATATGATACTCTGCAAGGCAAAGGACCATGTGAAGATGTAATTTAGGTTAAAGATCTTAAAATAGGGAGATTATTCTGGATTATCTGAGTGGGCCCAATCTAATCACATGAGCCCTTAAAAGTAGAGAACCCACGTCTGAGCGATGTGGTGGACACTGTGGAGGGGTGGGACATGCTTGAAAAGTAGTTGGGGAGCGGAATTAGGGGTCTCAATAGGGGAAAGGAGTTCCTCAAAAACTGATTCATGTGATTAACTGTACACCGCGGTAAATTCACTGAAAATCATTTAATTGTACACTTAAAGTGGAGTAAAGGCATGATATGTAAAGTATACTTCAATAAAGAAAAATATCATTAAAAAAAGAATTAGATATAAAATGAAAAAATGGCAAAAAAAAAAAAAAAAAGTAGAGAACCTATCCAGTCTAGAGTAAAAGAGAAGAGGGAAACAGACACAAAGTGCTATGATAGAAGAAGACGCAAGAGAGATTTAAAGAGTGAGAGGGACTCAACCTCTCATTACTGGATTTGAAAATGGAGGAAGGAGGCCATGCGCCAAGGAATGCAATCAGCCTCTGCAAGCTGGGAAGAGCCCAGTGGAAAGTCAACAAGGAAATAGAGACTTTAGGCCTATAACTAACTACAAGGAAATGAATTCAGCTAAAAATCTGAATGAGCAAAGAAACGGATCTCCCACCCCCAGAATCTCTATAAAGGAATGAAGCCCTGCTGACAATTTGATTTTAGTCCAGTAAGGTCCTTGTGTCAGATTTCTAAGCAACATAACTGAAAGATAAATTTATGTTGTTTTAAGCCATAAGTTTATGGTAATTTGTTATGGCAACAATAGAAAACTAACATAGGAATAAAATATTATTGCCATTTACATACCAAAAAGAAAGTAATAAGTCTCAGAAATATTAAATGATATGCCTAAGGTCAATGCATAGTAAGTGGCAGAATAGGAATTCAGACAGAAATGTACCTCAAAGTAGAGCCCATGCTTTTTTATCACAATGCCTTACTATTCATTCCCAAGAAATAAGATCCCAAAGAAGTTAGTTTTAAAGTAAAAGAAACAAATTATGTTAACCCTGTACCTCACCACATACAGTACTGACAGTCATGTCAGTAAACTTAGGCAGGCAGCTTTTATGGTCTCAAAAAGAACTAACTTGAAAAGTAGGGTTGACTTTCAGAACAATCATATGTGAGCAAATGTATATTTGGTAAACCTTCTTCTATCTTCCCCTTTTGCCTTACCACTTCTTCATCTCCCCCCTCAATATCCCATCAACCTAAAATATCTTTATAAAGCAAACAGCCAAGAATAGCCAAGATATTACTGAAAAAATAAGTCTGAGGGTCTTATTCCCCCCTCCAAAACTTCAAAATTTCTCAAAGCCACAGTAATTAAGACGGGATAGGAAAAGAGATCAATGGAACAGAACAGAGAATCCAGAAACAGACCTAAGCATACAGGAAAACCTGATATATGACAGAGCTAGCTATTTACAATCATAGGAGAAAGAACAGGCTATTTAATAAATGATTCTGGGATAACTGACTATATGGAAGAAATAATAAAATTGCATCACCATATTACACCATACAAAATCAATTGCAGATAAATTAAATAGTACTCCATTTGAAAGGCCAAACTTAAAAATAAATGTAGGGGAAAGTATCCTTTTGACCTTAGGTTAGGGAAAACATTTTAAATGTAACAGAAAAGCACTAACCATAAAGAAAAAGATTGATAAGTCTAATACATCAAATTTGAGAACTTCTGCTTATCCATAGCCACCATGAAAGAAATTAAAAGGCAACCTACAAACTTAAAGATAACTGCAAATCATATAACTGACAAAGAATTAGTATTGGGGATATATAAAGAACTCCTACAAATCAGTAAGAAAAAGGCAAATTATTCAACAGAAAAGTGGTCCAATGATATAAACAGGTGTTTGAAAAAAGAGCAATTATAAATGGCCCATAAAACACGTGAAAAGCTGCTCAACCTCGCTTGTAATCAAAGAAACACAAAATAAAAACATAATTACATGAATTTTACAACCACCAACTTAGTAATGAATTAAGAGTCTGTTAAGAAGCATTGGTGAAGATGTGGATCAACACAAACTTTTCTACTCTACTGACAAATTGGTAGGAATACTTTTAAAAAGTTGAATATGTTCATTCTCTACGATCTAGTAGTTACAATCCTATATGCATACCCTAGAGAAATTCTTGAATATGTACAAGAGACAGGTACAAGAATGTTTCATAGTAGCACTTGCAATTGAAAAACCTGGGAACAAACCAAATATTCATCAACAGGAGAACACTTAAGTTATAATATATTCATAGAATGGAATACAGTACTGAAAATGAATAAAATACAGCTACATGCATTAACATGAAAATATCTCAAATACAGTGCTAAGGGAATAAAGGAAGTCACATTATCCCACTCCTAGAAAGGTAAAAACACATAAAACTAAACAATATTTTGTATAAAGATATACACATGTGACTTTGAAAACAGCAAGAGAATGATGAAGACAAAATTCAGTATAATGCTTTCCTCTCATGGGAAGTGCTGATGAGTGAGGGGTGCAGCAAGGGCTTGCAAATGTACTAATAATACTCTTTCTTAAGCTAGGTGGTGGATATATGGATATTTATCTATAATTCTTTTGGGTATATGATATAGTTCATTATAAACATTTTATACATCAGCTTAGAAAAGATTATTTTGAGGAGTGGTTTTCAAACTGTACTCCATTGGGCTTCTAAAATAACCACTGTAGAAGGGAGTAACTGGGAGTGGTCAGAGCAATGCGAGTGTAAAGAAGTTAAGATTCTGAGCTCCCTACTGCAATTTTACTCGAAGCAGATGCACTCATCTGAATACAGAAAGGTTTGAAAAGAACTTCGTCTCAATCAGAATTATTTTGCAGAGAGAAGGGTACACACTGAATTACAAGGCCCCTTGCATACTCAGGTATTTGTTTACATAACATTAGCTATTTGGCAAAGGACCAAAGAAATCAAAAGCTCAAGTATCAGCAGCCTTTGCCCAGAGATGACAAACTTAAAATAAAGATAAAGCAGTTGTGAAATGATACAGGTCAGGATGAAAAAAAACTGGTACCTATTTCCTTGCAACTTTTCAGGAACTCATCAATAATGAAACAGATAAAGAGGGGCTGCTTTTCTCTAAGCTTCCACCCTTGGTTCCTTTTTCCAACCAGTTGTAAGCCTCATAATGATTTCCAACACCAAAAGGAGCTCTGTCTCTTATCCGATTTCCCCCCACCTCAGCGGTTCACTCTCTCTTCTTTATTTTGATAAAATATCCCATGTGACTATATATTTCTTCTTTTATAAAGTATGTCAGCAAATGTGAAAATTTATCAACTTCCCATTATTTCAGTCTTTCCAAATTTCTAGCATCAATCATGGGGCATGACTGCAAAAATATTCTAATCTAGCTGTATGCTTTAGCAATTCTAGTATCTAAATAGATACCATCAAAAATGTTTTTATACCTTTTGTTTTTTCTTTTCTCTATATACCATTTCAGCCTGGTGCAACATCCCTGCTTTGTCTTATTGTCTGGCAAAGGTCAGCTTTGACTGTACCTTGCTGTTTCAGCAGAGATGGATAATCTGCTTAATGAGGGCAATTTCCTGCTCTGACTTATCCTTTATTTTTTAGTCACATATTTGCCATGGTCGTTCACTTTCTTTGCAGTTTCTTCATAAATGAAAATGAAAGCACTTATTCTAGATAGTATCGAATGAAGCTATCACAAAGAGGGTACACCTCACATTACAGTAGACATAGGTTCCCAAAAGGTGGGTACAAATATAATTTCTGTAAATCCAGCCTTATCTTTCCATAAACAAATATGGTCATTTCTAATCTACTTTCTATTCAACTTTGAGTGATCACCACTAATTATTTGCCCCTTAACTATTTATTTAGATCTCTCCTCCAAGTTGTTAATGCTCCATAAATACACATCAAATGCTCCAAGAGAATGTAATATTTTAAAGAAACAAAAAGGGAAATTTTTAGGATATGAGAAGGCCCTGTGTAATGCAACTAAACATTTCCCTAATTTGTTGTGGCTTTTAACTTTGAACTTTCATTCACAGATAAATACACATAAACAAATACCATTATAAAGGATTCTGTATTAAAAAAGATTTCCAAGTCCTAGTGGATGACCTTGTACTCAATAAAAGAGTTTTTCAGCCAGGTGTAGTGGCTTGGGCCTGTAATCCTAGCACTCCAGGAGGCCGAGGTGGGAGGACTGCTTGAGATCAGGAGTTCAAGACCATTCTCAACAAGAGCAAGACCCCATCTCTACTCAAAATAGAAAGAAGTTAGCTGGAAAACTAAAAATAGAAAAAAGTAGCCGGGCATGGTGACGCATGCCTGTAGTCCCAGCTACTCGGGAGGCTGAGATACGAGGATCACTTGAGCCCAGCAGTTTGAGGTTGCTATGAGCTAGGCTGATGCCAGGGCCCTCTAGCCTGGGCAACAGAGCAAGACTTTGTCTTAAAAAAATAAAAAATAAAATAAAATAAAAGAGTTTCTCTATGCAATGCATCATAAGCCAGTGAACCAACACTGAGGGGTGATAAAGCAGTGTGCTATAGAATTGGACACATACCCAGGCACATCTTCCTGGGAACTCAATATTACTCAAAGACTTTAGGGAAAGGGAGAAATACAAATAATTTACGTAATTAAAAGCAATATTTTTATTAAAAAGGACATATTCTGAAACAAAGTTATATTTATATGTTAAAGTATAAGAATTCAAAGAAATGTCTTGCTTTAGATGGTACTTAGAACATTGCTCTCGCACCCTGAGTTATAAAGTTAACTCTTTTCGCTACTAGGCGTACTTTGTCAGAAAAGTTTGAGAAGCCCGATCTACACCGCCTCTGACAAGAAGCTATGCAGTCTCCATTTGAAGAATTAATATTATGTATGGACTTTTACCTCAAAAAAGCAGAGCATTTCATTGTTCAAAAAGCCTTTAAGAGCAAGCTGGCAACCTTACCTGCCTCCATCTTATTCCTTCAGGTACTACTGCGCCTGCGCTTCCCCTCCTCCTCCCCCGGTAGGAGTTGGTTTCTTTTTCCAAAGTTAAGGGCCACTTTTTCTTGAATCATAAGAGCAACCTTAGCCACCTCACCATTTGCTCTTTCTCCCACTGCCTAACCCCCTTCTCTGGAATAACGAGAGGTAAGAAGAGGTCAAAGGTGGGGTGACCTGGTAACACTTCCGCCTCTTGCACTGGAGAAGGTAGGGCGCAGGCGCTCCGTGGGATTCACTTCCGCTCTCACTGTGCCCTGCCGGCGGAACCATGGAGCGCGCTGAAGGAGGCGATCAAAATGGAGAAGAACGGTATGATGACTGTGGAGGGGATGAATCAATTAGAAATCAGCAAAGAGCTCCTGAAGAACTTTCTTGGGACTTTCAAGTAAACATTTTAGGTGAAAAGGACGATAAGTCAATCCATTTCTGTGACAAATGTGAATTACCCATTAAAATCTATGGGCGGATAATTCCGTGTAAACATGCATTTTGCTATACCTGTGCTACTTTATGTGGAAGGGGAAGAGATAAGATGTGTCTAAGCTGTAGTAGTCCTGTGTGGCGAATTGAGAAGCATACAGCAGGTTCTCTCTTAATGTGTGGAACCGTTCAAGGGTGCAAGAGAACATATGTATCTCAAAGAAACTTAGAGGCGCATATCAACCGCTGCCATGTGAGAGCTGAAAATCGTGTTGCTTCTGCCTAACTTTAAAAAGTTCATCCTTTGTAATGTCCCCCCGCCGACTGAAGTCCCTAATCATTTTATAACGTGGCCAGACAAGCCTCATATGAACCATATTACAAACCAGCATATGAAGAGACCACTACTTCCTTTGTAATACTGCCACATGAACCTCATCATTAGCCACCTAAGGATATCCCTGCTCCTCCAGCAAAATTAATTGTCTGCGGCTTTATCTCCACCTCCTTCAGTGAGTCAAGGAAGCTTTGTATTACAAGAAAATGTGACAGTTTAATAACTGCTCGTATTTAAGATGACTCAAATTTAAGTGCTTGAGAAACACCTCCTCCATCCTTCACATCCGTTCGCCATCATCCTGAATTCCAGAGTCAACCAATTGTATTGAATTCTCATAATATTGTGCCTCCACAGCAACATTCTATATACTATACCACCTTCTCCACCACCAATAAAGCCTTGTAATGCCACATCCTCCCCAGGCTGAAGTTACTCTTCACTTGATTCATAGACAGTGAACCAGACAGCTTCGAGTCTACCAATGATCTATATTCTATCAACCTCTCTGTGGACATATTATTGCCCAGATGCCACCTTATATAAAACACCTTCCTCTAGGACCTGCATCAACTCAAGATAGTGGTCGACCTGTAAGTACATACCCTTCTTACCATTATAATCCCAACTCTTTACTGCAGTTCACTGAGGATCAAGGAACTCTGAGCCCTCCATTTATACAGCTAGGGGAAGTGATTCATGGTATGTGGTCTGCACTCAAACGGCCACTCCTTCCCTCCATGAATGCAGGGTTTGCTTTCTCAAACTCCACTTTTTGGACCACATCATCCAAATCAGACAAGATATAGATCATACTACCAATAATAGTAGTATTTTGAACAGAAGATATGATGAAGGGAAAAAAGTAAGTATTGTCAGACTTCTGATTAAGCTTTTGCCTATTTGGGGAAGTAAAGCACCTCTTATAAAGGTAGCTTATAAAACATTTAGTGTCGTATCTCTTAATGGTTTTAAACTTTGATGTTGGGAATGATTTCAAGTTCTTTACTATAGTACAGATAAATGGCTTAGTTGAATACAGCTGTATTTTGACCCAGAAGTGACCATATGCAGTATTATTTCCTAAAAATTTGTGTGTTCCCCTTTCAAAAGTATTGTTTTTGTGAAACCAAATTTTTTAAATCCAATGTTTAGTTTTTCTTATATTTTGTTAACCTGAGTAAAAGGAGTAAAGTTCATTATGGTGGTAAAAAAAAAAAAAAAAAACTTATGGGTTTTGTACATATTGTATGTAACTGTCTCAATGTAACTTACAACGTCCTTTTTTTCTAGACCCAAATTGCTTTTCCTTACTGTAGCTGAGGCTCTTTGAACCAAACCATCTGTAGGTTGAGCCCTGCTGTGGATTTTAGAACCCATACAAACCAGAAGCATTTAGGCAGCTCTAGCCCAAATCTGTCAAACTCTGTATCAAATTGCTCTTGCCACTCCAACTCTAACCTTATGCCTGTTATAATAATGGGACACTGCCCCTTTCCCGAGAGTCAGCGTTCACCTTATACTTTGGATCCAGTTACAAAAGCCTTTTCTTCTTCCTGTGCGTGAATCCCTATCCGGGTAATTTATTAGGTAGTATATCCTCTCTAGGACTGTGACCATGACTTGTCTTTGCCAGTGTAAGAGTAAATAAGAATATAAAAAAATAATTTAAAATTTTTCCTGGTACAGAAAAGTAAAAAGAACTTTCCTCCCTCCTTTTTCTTTTAGCATTTCCTTCAAAGGAATTTCCTCTCAATTTCCTTGAGATTATAAATGTTAGCTCTGCTTCTTTGAAATGTAACTTTTTTTCAAAGCTAAATAAGCCTCTTGCCAGTTTTGCATCCAAAAATGTCATTCTTAGGTTCGAAGGAGCCATACCTCTCTGAAAAGTAAACACCAAGAAGAGTGGTGCCCTGTCTCTCTGTCTGTGGGAATTAGCTCCAATGTGTCACTTCTCACTTATCAAAAACATGAGAAATTTTATTTTTCCTTTGGATAGTTAATATATGTTATTGATTAGCATATACATAAAACATAAAAGGTTGAGAGGTTTTTTTCTCTTTGCAGTCGCTTTAGTGGAGTGCCTGTAATGCATATGGTTTAATGCTTATTCAATAATAAAACTGTTACATTCATTTCTATTTGTTTTAATGGGTTGGCAAAAGACTTTATGTTTAGTTATATTATTTCCCCAATAATTTGGTGATGTGGGTAGGATCTGTCTGGCAATTCCTGAATTGGGTGGATCAGATGAAAGTCATGTGGCCACACAATAGTCAAGTAAGAGATACTGAATTATAGAAAGCCTCCTTTCTAGCTCTCTCATCTTTAGATTACTAGCTGGATGAACTACCCACCCCAAATTCAAAATTTTATTATTGAGTAAGCATGGGTGATACCAGTTCTAAAATTCTGTCAGTATCACCACTAGCTTTGATTGTGGAAAAATATGGGAAGCCAGAAATGTTGCATGTAATTCTTTCTCTTGAATTTCCAATATCTCTGTCACATTTAGACTAATTATACATGTGAGAATCCCCTTTTACAGTGGCCTGAGTACTGTTTCACTTGGAAAAATTACAGTTGACTATCTGTGAGTTCCATATCAGCAGAGTCAACCAACAATGAATCAAAAATGTAGTTAGGCCTATGATGGTTGCTTCTGTACTGAATGTATAGACTTTTTTCCTTGTGATTATTCCCTAATAAATATAGTATAAAAACCATTTACATAGCACTTACATTGTGTTAGGTATTAGTAATCTGGAGAGGATTTAAAATATACAGGAGATTATATACAAGTACTATGCTATCTTATATAAGGGACACCTGTAGGCATCCATGGATTTTTGGCATCCTCAAACCAATCCCCCATGGATACCCAGGGATGACTAATTTATTTGTGAGGTTCTTTGAAGTGCCTCATTCCAACTACATGATTGGGATGAATATCATTCTAAGAGACAAATAGAAAATGATTTGATAACCAGAAGAAAAGATTAAGAAAAGTAGAAGAGGAAATATAAGAATTAAAGCCATACTTTTTCACAGAAACTTCCTTTTTCTGCTGTCCCAGCTGTCTCTGATCCCCACGTACCTCTTTATCTTTCCCTGCATCAAATTGACTCTTGGAAAGGAGGCAATGATATTTTAGATGAGTGGGTCTCTTCATTAGTGGATTTCCCCACAAAGAGAAAGAAGGCCACAACTTCTGCAGCTGGTAATGAATTACCTGCCCTGTTTAGGTCACATGTTTTATGCCTCTTGTCCCAGCTTCAGTCTATATCATGTCTTAGGCTAGATTCCACCTCCAAAAGTCCTTTATCAAACACACGCTATGTAGCTAGGAAAGCAGATGTGATAAAGAGATGGGCTCAGGGAATAATTGAGAATTTGGATAAAAGACTGTCTCTGTATGAAGACGACAAGATAGAGAGTATCTTGGAAAAAGGTTGTGAAGCTAATAAATACCAACATGGGTAAAGAAACCAAAGTGCCATATATAGTCATCCTTCAGTATCCATAGGGGATTGGTTCCAGGACTCCCAAGGATACCAAAATCCTCAGATGCTCGAGTCCCTTATGTAAAATAGCATGGTATTTGCATATAACCTATGCACATCTCTCTGTATAATTCAAATCACCTCTAGATTACACATAATACCTAATACAATGTAAATGCTATGTAAATAGTTGTTACACTATATTATTTGTATTATTTTTTAATTGTCACATTGTTACTTTTTATCATTTTTTTCCAAATATTTTTGAGCCACAGTTGGTTCTGCAGATGCAGAACCCATGGATACAGAGGGCCATCTGGAATCCTGTATTTTTCTTGTCTCTCAATATAAGGAAGACCAGCCTTTCCTATTCAGATTACCTGTGAAGCTGATGCCATTGAGAAGCTATCCAGGCCTCCTAGGTCCATGTGCCTCTCTCACCGGCTGATATTACTCATTTAAAGCCTTCATTTCCTGTGCCCAAAAAGACTTGCAGAAGTTTGTAGCACTCCAGAACATTTTTTAGCTTATAGCCCCATATATACGGATGTATACTTGCTGCTACAGGGAATTCTGTAGCCAGCAGTCTTCTTTTATGTCATAGAGCAAATGTGTCAGTGACTAGAAGGTGACCCACCAATGGGTATTGTAGCCAAGGGAAGCCAACTATAAGCCACTCCCCATAACCGTGGAAGAACTATGGGCTTTATAAGCCCATCAAGAGAGGTTGCTGATGGCTGTACTTGAAGCCTTTGTGCTAATGGTAAGCTGGGCAAAACTGCCAAGATGTACACAGAAACAGGTGAGTCCTCAGTTGATTTCCATCAGTAATTTGTTGCTGTCTCAAGATTCACTGGCATGAATACAGGGGCACACCTAGTCCTGTTCACCTGTCTTGGCTCTCTTGCCGGCTGCTATGGTCTGAATGTTTGTGTACCCCCAAAATTCATCTTGACGGAATTAGGGGTCTCAATAGGGGAAAGAAAAAAAATTCATCTTGAAACTTAATTCCCAATGTGGTATTAAGAGGTGGGGCCTTTTGGGAAGTGATTGAGTCATTGGGGCTCTGTCCTCATGAATGGGATTAGTTCCCTTGTAAAAGAGGCTGAAGGGAACATATTTGCCCCTTCTACAATGTGAGGACACACCTAGAAGGTGTCATATCTTTGAAGCAGAGAGTGAGCCCTTACCAGATACTGAATTTGTTGGCACCTTGATCTGGGACTTCCCAGCCTCCAAAACTGTGAGCAGTTTATTTATTTTGTTTATAAATTACCCAATCTAAGCTATTTTATTATAGCAGCCCAATGGACTAAGACACCAACTATCCAAACCCAAGTTAGGGAAAAGGGGGTGGGATGGCAAGGACAGACTGCTACTCGAGTCTTAGCAGCAGCTACCCAGTTTGGGGGCAATCTAGAGAAAGACAAAAGAAAAAATTAAAAATATCAGCTGCTCAGAACTATATACTAAAGGGAATAACCCTACTGTAGTCAAACTGTGAAGGAAACAAAGGAGAAGGGGAAAACTGTATATCGTTATTGCAAAAAGCCAGGACCTTAAAAAGAAACTATAGAAAAAGACTCTGGAGGATGCAAAAATTCCAAGAACAAGACGATCAAGAAATCCCAGAAGGACAAAACTCTAGATATGTGGTAAATGGCTCAAAATTGACAGGTTGGGGGAATCTCAGAGCTGGGAACTGTAGAACCATACACTTCCGTAATGTTACCTCAGGCCAACCTATTCTTGTATTTTTAGGTCAATGCTGGTACTACTTACTCTGCAATTAACGTAGAAATTTCTTACTTTGCATCTATTGATAGACCAATACAGATTGTTAATATGTCACATCAGCATTCTACTTGTTCCTTTTTCCTCTGTAGTTCCCATATAGATTGAACCTCTGACTGGACCATGTTTTTAACTTTCTCATATACCTATTCGGGATAGATATGCTATGCAAATTAAAGGCTACCATATTCTATACTGTGGATGGAGTGTTTGCTGAGCTCCCTGGAAAAGGGCATCTGATTTGGTTCCCATGTGCTGGGGCAGAAACAAATTGATGTATCGCCTTGGGCCCTAGGGAATAATGATGCTGGTCTAATTCAAGACAGAAAAACCAATAAAAATTGCTTACCAAAAGGATAAGCCAATAATATCCTTTGTTTATAGCTCAACTATAAGGAATAAAACTGGTTATAAGAAAATTTAAAGGAAAAGCCGGATACAGTGGTACATGCCTGTATTCCCAGCTGCTCAGGAGTTTGAGACAGGAGGATCCTTTGAGCCTAGGAATTTAAATCCAGCCCAGGCAACACAGTGAGACCCCCCCCATCTCTAAAGTAAATAAAAAGTTAAAGGGGGAAAATGTCGGGATAATTTTAAAAGTATACTCACCCTGTAATACTTCCACACTTCCAGTAAAGAGGGAAGATAAATTTGATAAAGATGGCTGACTACTATGTAGACTTGTGCAAGATATTAAATAATTTTTCTATTCCATTAATGCATGTAGTTCCTAACAATTATTTGGACTTCAGTGCCATCACGTACAGAGTTTTTTTTTTCTGTAATTGATCTATGTTTTTTTTTCTTTTTCCCTAATGGATAAGTCTAAATTCTTGTTTACTTCTACTTATGAAGGAGTCATAAGTAAGTGTTATGAGGTCAGAAGATTCCAAAAGGGTTTCAGGACTCTCCTCTTTCTCTAGTCATTTACAGGAAAACATAGAGAAATTTGTCCTACTGAGGTGGGGTTCTATAATTATTTAAAATGTAGATGACTTGCTGGTAGTCTTAGAAACTAAAGAACAAAGCAAAGCTAATATTTTGGCTTCACAAGGCCTTAAGGCCTTGCTAGACACACTGCAATATTGCCAAACTGAAGAAAAGTATTTGGGGAAATCCATTGTCAGCTAAAGGCTACAAAGTGTTATATTCTAGAAGTCAGCTAATTATGCAGATGAAAGGGCCAACTACAAAAAAACTACTTAAACAATTTTTGGGACTAGTAAGATATTACAGACAGTGAATACCAGCTTTCACAGAACAGGCAAAACCTCTGACAATGCAATTGTATGACAATTCTCCAGATTCTCTGGTCTGATCCTACAATCTCAAATGGCATTTGAACAACTGAAATTGACTAATAGTCTTTCCCCAGCTTTGGGGATTCCAAGTTCTAAAAAACTTTTCATTTATTTTTTTCCTGAAAATGAAGGTGCTGCTGGTGGAATTTTAACTCTGAATTCAGGATTAGACCATAGACCAATCTGGATACCCTGGGTACTGGGAATACTTGGATGCCTCTGACCTTTGGTTGCAGCCACCATACTTATTGAAAAGGCTCAAACACTTACATAGGGTCACTTGATTTACTTCTATATTCTACTTACGGTGATAGTTATTTTATAAGTTCATAAAACTCAGCATTTGTTGGTATACCAGACTGGCTATGAACAAACATTACACAATGTTATTACTGTGCTTAGGAGATGCAATTTCCTAAACCCTAATATTCTTTTTCCAAATCTTGGTCAAACAGATGATCATGACTGTACAATGGTCATAAAAAAACCACTAGGCCCCAACATGATTTATCTGATATTCCTTTTCAAAATACAGATTTTATGATGTTTACTGAAGAGTCATGTATCCAGAATAAAAGTGGCCAACATAAGGCTTCCTATGCTGTGGTGACTGATCATGAAATCTTAGAAGCTCATGTTTTATCTGGGATTAAGTTGGCACAAGAAGATAAGTAATAGCAGTTACTAGAGTTAAAATTCTTGGTTCTAGACTTAGAGAGAATGTGCTTGGTGTATGTCATGCAACAAATTGGAAAAATAGGGGATTCTTGACTTCAATTGGAACTAAAACATCTCATGGATAATTGAGAGCTGATTTGTTACAGGCTTTACAACTGCCTACTCAGATATCAGTAATCCATTGTAGAGTTCACAAAGAGAAGAAAGACAAAATTTCTAAAGGCAGTGATTTTGCTAACAGCTGCAAAAGCTGCTGCTAAAACATGGCAGACTCTAAACTGAGAAGCCCTACTTTTAATACAAGAAACCTTTGTTTTATTTGCTTGATTAGTTTTTGTTGCATTATCAACACAATGATCTAAGTAATAGGAATTTTAAAGGCACTAGACTTTTTTTTGCCTATTAAACTCATGGAACAGGCACTAGACTCTTAATATGCCTATCAAGAACATAAAATTATTCAAAACATATAAAATAGACTTGTTATTTGCCTGTAGAATTTTTTACAGGCTACTTCCAAGTACAGAATATTTTCCCCAACTACCTTTACCAGGAAGCTGATGGCAGTTAGTTTCACAGAAATAATGCCTATAGAAGATAATAAAGTAAGATTTTGTTTTATGGTGTGGTATGCATGATTTCTGTCCTAAAGTCTTTTTTTTTGAAAGACTTATGGTCACACAGTGGTAAAAAGGCTGTCTTAATGCACATATTCTCTACTTTGGGGATCTCAGAGCTTATTAAACCAGACAAAGGAAATTGTTTTATGTCTGCTATTGTCCGAGAATTATACAAATGTTTGCAGATTACTATAAGCCATCACACTCTAAGTAGAAGGGATGACTCAGACTCTAAGATTCATTAGCTAAGATTCAACAATCTACTGGGTTAAAATGGCCAGGACATTAACCACTAGCTTTGTTAAAATTAGAGCAACTCTTGTAAGTAACGATGCCATCTCTTTTATAACTTATGTTTGGCAGGCCTGTGAATTGGAGCGTGAAACCATTTACTCTGCCTCCTTTAACTGTATCCTCTCAATCATGTTCAATACTTAAAAGAGCTTCACTCTTTTCTAGAAATCCTGAGACAAAGAAGGACCTGGAGGCACCTACTGGAAGAAATCTGTCACCTATCAAACTGGACGATTTTGTTCTGAAGGAAAGATAGGTTGTCACCACGCTGGATGGGACCCATTTGAGTGCTGCTGATCACTCATACGGCTATCAGAGCAAAAGACAACCAAGATGGAGTCATGCTTCCCACGTGAAGCCAGCTTCTCAGGAGGCATAGACTATGGTTTCTACAAAGGATGTGAAGCTTAGTTTTCTAGAAGGACCAATATTGGTAATGAACTCAACTGAAAGGAGGTATTCTAACAAACATTATTCTGACTGCCTTGCTGTCCTATAGTTTTTTCCATAAGAATCACATGTTATTAGAAAATAAGCAAGTTATTTGTTATACCACTTCCTTTATGTACTCCCAACAATGGTTCCTACAATCATACTTCCTATCAGCTCTAAGTTGTACTCCCAGTATAAAAATGGCCTGAATTTATAAATTCAAGTCTGATTATTGGCAGAATAAAAGATTATATTCATTACTATTTTAAATAATATCAAAGTAAAAATGCTACACATTCATAGTAGTTACTCAAGACCTAAACTTTTTACAGAAATATTTTGTTAACTGGTTTAATTGGAAGGATGGTATTGAAAAGAAAAGCATCTAGACCTGGCCCGGTGGCTCACGCCTGTAATCCTAGCACTCTGGGAGGCCGAGGCGGGAGGATCGCTCAAGGTCAGGAGTTCGAAACTATCCTGAGCAAGAGCGAGACTCTGTCTCTACTAAAAATAGAAATTAATTGGCCAACTAAAAAAAATATATAAAAAAAAATTTAGCCGGGCATGGTGGCACATGCCTGTAGTCCCAGCTACTCGGGAGGCTGAGGCAGAAGGATTGCTTGAGCCCAGGAGTTTGAGGTTGCTGTGAGCTAGGCTGATGTCACAGCACTTTAGCCCAGGCAACACAGTGAGACTCTGTCTCAAAAAAAAAAAAAAAAAAAAAAAAAAGCATCTAATTAACAGATGGACCAAAATCCAGCATTTATGGATAGAGACTGCAGAAGACAGATCTAAGACATTATCCTGTAAATGTAATGTTACTTCTATGACTGATGAGAACTCAAGAAATTTATTGGGCCTTACAAGAAAAACTCAGTTAAAAAATTTAATTATCAGGCTTCAGAGTTAAGCTATTAATTAGGTTTGCATAGGGTAAGATTTCTTTTAGAAAACTACAGAATAGGACTCAAGTAGTTAATCATTTCAAAGTAGAAACAATAAAGATATCGTAAGAGTTTATAAAATTAACATGTTGAGGATAACTTTGTATTGTTAATCGAGAATCTGCTTTAACCATTTGCCATTGGTATGTTAGTTACAATTAATGATTATTTCCCCAAGGCAAATACTGTACTAATTTTTCAATTCATCCTATTGTAATTCTGTTAATTGTTTTGTATTTTACTATGGACTTGCTGTATATTTAGCCTGCTGCAATCTGCCCAGAGAAAGGTAGTGATAGCAATGTAAATAATTAGAAAACTGTAGTTTTACTAGAAAACAGTAACAAAAAGGGGAGATTGTAAGGGTCAATACAAATCTAAAAATAAGTTTCCATTCAAAATTTTCCTCAGTGAAAAAAAGGAAAGACCCCTCCCCCCGTCTTGTTCTTTTAGCATTTTCTTCAGAAAACTTGGGATTATAAATAAGATTCTTCTAAGTTTTGTATCCCAGAAACATCATTCTTGGGGGCCAAGGAGATATCTCTTTTAAAAGTAAAAATCAAGAAGGGTGGTACCCTATTTCCCTGTGGAAATTGAGCTCCAAGATGTTACTTCCTGCTTATCAAAAAGATGAGAAATTTTATTTTTCCTTTGGATAAATACAATTAACATGTATGTAATGAATTAACATACAAAACAAAAGGGTGAGAGTTTTTTTGTCTTTGCAGTCTCTTTAGGGGATTGCCTGTGATGTACATCACAGTCTGGTTTAATGCTTCTTCAATAATATTTCATTATTTTCCACATTTTGTAGAGAGGTTTTACTGGATTGGCAGGAGATTTTATGTTTAGTTATATTTCCCCAATACCAGTCACCTACCTCAGGACGAAAGTCCTTTCCTAGATCTCCATCCCAGGGGCTAAAACCTTGCAACACAGTAAACTCCCGCTGAACTCACCCGTTGCAGACTGCTCAATGGCTGCCTAGATTTTTACCTCTCTTTACCAAACTCTACTTAACTAATGAGGTTAAGTGAAGACTTCAGTTCCATCTGTAACACATGCTGATAGCCTCAGCATGCTGTTAATAAAAGCACATAGATTATGCCCTAGGATACATTCACGCTTCACTTCCCACCAGTTGAATTACATGCTTAAGAAGAGTCAGATGTTTTAGTTCCCAAATCTATTGTGTGCCACTTGTGCTTCTAATGGTTATTATAAAGTGTAATTAAAGTTTATGTAGAACAATGAAACGACTACAAAATCTAAGCCACATTGTTTTGGAAAGACCTAATAACGTTTCGTGGTCTTTAATGAAAAAGCTAGCTTGTCACCCAACAGTGAGGCTCACAAAGAGACAGGCCTCATTTACCCATAAATAACTTCCAGTCAGTGTTCCTTTCTAAATTCAGTAATTCTCAAAGTAACACACACCCACTTAAGTGTAAAATTAATTGAGTCTTTATAAATGTGGATGTTAGTATATACCACTATCAAGATGTAGAACATTTCCATACAACAACAAAAAAAGAGTTCCATCTACAGTCAATCCCACTCCATTACTGGTCTCAGATAACTACTGATCTACTTTCTGGGAACTATAGATCAGTTTTGCTTGCTCCAGTATTTCATCTAAATGGAATCATACAATATGTATTCGTTTGGTATCTGGTGTCTTGTTCAGCACGTTTCAAAATTAACCCATGTTTATATATATATATATGTGTGTGTGTGTGTATATATATATCTCAGTAGTCTGTCCCTTTTATTATGGAAATAATATTACATTTTATTAATATACTACATATTTTCTTTTAAATGTTGATAGATTTTTTGGTTGATTTTCAGTCTGGGACTATAATAAATAAAGCTACTGTGAACATTCAGATGTAATGTTCACATGTTATTTTGTGATCATACATTTCCATTTCCCCTTATTTGGAATGTATAAAGAGATAGAAGTCCAAATGCTAGATAATATAGTAAAAGTATATTGACCCTTATAAAAAAAACTGCCAAACTAGTTTCAAAAGAGGCTGTTATGTCTTCCTTAGTGGTCTAGTTGTTAGGATTCAGCACACTCTCTCAAAAGTGTCTGTATCATATTATACCAGCAATATATAAGAGTTCCAGTGGTTCCACATGTTTCTCCAAACTTGAGATTGTCAGTCTTTTCAATCATAGCCATTCTAGTTGGTGTAGTAGAGTAGTAGTATTGTGGTGTATCTCATTGTGTTTTTATTTGCATCTTTCTATTAATAAATGATGTTAAGCATCTTTTAATGTGCTTACTGGCTATTCATATCTCCTTTTGTACAAGGTTGCAAGGATTTTCTCCTACAGATTCCGTTAGAAATTTTATAGTTTTAGTTTTGTTTAGTTCTATAATCAATTTAAAGTAAGTTTTGTGTATGATGTGAGGTAATGGACAAAGTTCTTTTTTTTTTTTTCCCATGTGGTTATCTACTTGTTCCAGTACCATTTCCTGTCAATGCTATCCTTCAGTGAATTACTTTGGCTGTTTTGTCAAAAATTGATTGAACATGCATGTGTAGGTCTATTTCTAGAGTCTTTATTCTGTCACATGTTTCCAAGTCAAAGTACACTTAAGGACAGGAGTATTATCAATGGCATGCTGGTAAATGTTTACCAATAGATCCTCTAGGGGAATGGATACAAACAGGCAAGCAAACAACCCTGATTTTGTAGCATTTGCTGATTGCCAAGGTATAAATTCTCCGTCTATGGCCAATTTCAAGGTACCCTGCACTGCAAATTACAGCTGCCTTAGACTCCCTAAACTACAGTCTCAGACTTCTCAAACTGCAATGGGTACACATCTCCCTGAACTAAGGTCTGGAAAGTGCCTCCCAGTGGAAATTTGGGGTGATCATAGGGATCATCTTGCTTATTTCCCTTCTCGAATAGAGCACAGTTGTGTACTGCCTCTATTCCAAAGTCTAAAAAAATAATCATTTTATATATTGTGTCCAGTTTTCTAGTTGTTTATGGCAGGAGAGAAAGTTTGTATCAGCTATCTCATCATGGTCAGAAGTACTTCCAATGAGCTTTAAATGCCTCACTCTTAAATACAAACATATAATCATTGACCACTATACATGTGAGGGCAGTCTCTAACATGAAACAGCACAAAAGTAGTTTGTAGAAAACATATAATGAAGAAAAAAGAAAATATTTTTAAGCTATAATAATATCTTTAGAAAGTTAAGATTCTATCCATGAAATAGAAATGATGCTGTAAGAAAAGGAAAATTCAGAGAAGAGGCCTTAGAAATTAAATATATGTATATATAAATGTATACAGAGGTTTGAAAGAGTTTGAAAATTTTTTTCAAGAAATTACAACAAAAGGACAAAGATAGACACTAGAAGAAAAATAAAATACACGGTCAGTCCAGGACATTCAACAGCCAGTTTAAAGCGCTTTCGGGGAAGAGAGGAAATAAAGACAATTAAATAAATAATTCAAGGATATTTCTTAACATTTAGGAGTCATGTCTACAGATATAAAAAGCCCAGTACAATAATTAGTACAAGATACAAGGCACATCTTGAAGTTGCAGAATACCAAGAATGAGAATTTTGGAGAGAAAGAACATGAGACATACGATGGATTATGAGAGAGAATAACACTGAGTTTCTAAACAACAATGCTAGAAAGTAAAAGAGGAACAATACCTTCAAAATTCTGAGGGAAAAATGCTTTTTGACCTTAAACTGTATACTTCACATCAAATATGAATCTAGAATAAAGACATTTTCAGACATGTAAGTTCTCAGAAAAGAAGAGATGAGCTTTCGCAGAAACAAGGGAGTAAACCAAAAAAGATGATACCATAGGATCCTGAAAACAGAGAACCAGTCCAGAAGAAAAATCAAGTTCTTTGATGATGCTGAAGGGAAACTCCAGGATGACAGCTGTACAGCAGACCTAAAGAGCAACCAGTCCAGAAACAGGATGACAGGGGGCTTTTGGAGGGATGTATTCATGAAAAAAATGTAACTGATGAGTTACTTCCCATGTGTTCCTGTGTTAAGAGCTTATAGTTCTACTGGAATTAAAATAGGAATATAAAAAATTAAACCAAATATGAGCCTTCAAAAACAACAGAATATGGAAGAAAATATAATCATATATGTTACATAGTTCATAATGTTTACATAGTCACACTATAAATGCTAAATATTGACAGCCACAGAGAGGGGAATGAGAGGGAAAAATTATCTATATGAGAAGAGGGAGATTTTGATAACTAAATCTTCATATTAAGTAGTATGAAATTAATGTCAAAGTTAAAAATCAAGAAAAAGCAATAAAACATAACATTTTAAAATTATGAATATATTAACAGAAGTTACTATGAGAAATAGGAATCAGGGGTGATGAGGGCAGGTAGGAGGACTGCTATTCTTGTATATGTGTCTTATAGTAAAAGTTGACTTTTTAAACTGTGAGTACATCTTGCTTTGATAAAAATTTAAAATTAAGCTTAAAAATAATACCTTTCTGACACTATTTAAAATTTCGCCTTGGATACAATACCTCAAAAATTGAAAGGTCAAGGCATAATTAAAAGAAATGAACTTTAACGTACCTAGATTGAATTCTTATCCAGTGACCAACCCTCAACATTCATGTTATTTGAATTCTTTCAACACTAGATCTTCAGTCTCACTGGGTTCTGGAGTCCAATTCATCTGACATGAGTTCAAATTCTGTATCATGAGAAATCCAAATGTTCTTTTCCCAAGAACAGAGGAAACTAGCACATTATGACTACTGTTTTTAAGCAGGTAGGCCAAGGTCACTGAGTTTCATTAAAGGAAAATGAGTAACATGGTGGTTTCCTGATTAAAGTCCCTTAATTTGAAAACCCTGCCTGCCCACTTGCTTAATTATTTACCTGTTCTTTTATATATGTATGTCTCCATAGATAAGTTAGGGAGAAATCTATCCCTTTGTATTCCAAAAAAGGCAGAGGAAGTTGTAATTAGATTTCTCCATGGATACACTATTTCCTCCTTGGGAGAAAGTAATAAACAGAGGGTAGAATACTTTCCCTAGCTAGAATCATCATCTAGAACACCCCACAGAAGCTTGGCTCTGGACTGCAAACAAAATCACTTTTTCATAATCATCAAATGAGTCATTCCAGCTGTGAGGTTCAGGACATTGGGACAATTGAAGATTCACACCTTCAGACAGAAGACAAGAAGTATGACTAATACCAGGATATTTGTGGGGACAGCATTTGATAGAGAATAAGAAGTAAAACTTTTAAATTAATGTTTTAAGTTAAAATGAGATATTTAGATATGCATATTTAAGATTTCCTCATGTAATTGATTTTTTGATTAGCTACCTCTAGTCCTGATCATATAAGAAGACCTTTACTATATTGTTTCCTCCTCAATTTGCCATTGAAATTGCTTCACCCCATCTCAGACAAAGAAAAACACACACACGGTAAGTTACTGGCCTAGGCTCTCACAAGCTGTATGTTTCCATATTTGGAGGTAACCTATTCTGCCTATTACACTATGAACTTCCTCCTCTACAGCTGGATCTGTGTCTGCTTCAACCCAGGTAGACCAGTTTGGTTTCAGATCTATCTTTCCAAGTCTGCCCCTTCTTGTTTTAAGATAATGACAATAGTTCTGACCTTTGGAGTATCACAGAATATGTCTACCAGCCCTTCAAGCTCTTGAAGAGAGCAAAGCTCCTACTCACAATTTTTTCAACTCATTTTCATGTGCAAATTCACTACGGAAAAGCTGTATTCAATTTGGCTTTCTCTCCAGGAATGTAAGCAGTTCCTGGATTCATTTTAGCCAAAAGCCATTTTAGCTAAATTACACCAACTCAGTTTATCATGGGATTTATACTTCCACTGCAGTGATTTTCAGACTTTAGTATACACAATATCCAAAGGGGTAGCTTAAAATGCATATCACTGAGCCCCATCCTTCCAAACCAAGAGATTCTGAGTCAGTAGGTCTAGGGTGGAGTCTAGGAATCTGTATTTTACATAAGCACTAAGGTGATTAATGTCAGGGATGCTGTGGACCACAATTCAAAATACCACGCTTATTAGCTTGTCAGTAATGCCCACATGCATCCACTGAAGTAATAGAAACAAATTCTCCTTTCAGTGCTTTCAAGGATATGCGTCAGGAAGCCTGTTTTTTCTCACTGATGGAATTAAATTCAAAGAGAAGGAAATCAAGAACTGAAGAGCTAGCACTGTCCCTTTAAAGACCATCATTCTGAAAAGTATGTTTGCTTGCTTCCTCCACAAACAAAAAGTTCTGTCTGCTGTGGGAGTAAAAGGTGTTATGATTGCAAAATTTTTGTTCACCAAACAGATTCAAGTCCTTTCATATGGCTTTAGACAATGTTCTCTCTTAGCTTTTTGTACAGCACTTCAAAATCCTGAGGAGGTGGTTTCAGTGTGGGCTAATGCCAGTGTTATTTAGAGAACATACAAACAGAATCAAGACTTAAAGCTGCTCAAGTGGACAGAACAGTGGCCTCCCCAGCAATAGGACTTGCACTTGCTAAAGCAACTGAATCACCCCAGAGCACAGACTACCCACCTCTCTTAAATATGTGGGAAATGAATTATTTCTCAGGCTCAAAGACCAAAATCTGATTCAAACACCCCTTGGGATGCCCTCCCTATGGCTGGTAAGAGGCTCCCCATAAGACCCTGGGCAACAGCAGAAATATGAGTATTCAATTTCAGCTCTGACACTTGGATAAGACCTTTAGCAAATCATTTCACTGTTCTGAGCTTATAGAATTAGGATATCAATATTTACCTTACAAGATGGTTATGAAAATTGAGTTTATGAAAATTATGTAGCACAGTAGCTGGCAGTAAACCACTGCAACATTCCATTCTTGTAATTTGATCTGTAGTCAACATTCCTACCTTGTAATTTCGTCTGTAGTCATTGCTACACAAATCCCTTAATAGCAGTGAGAGGCCAGCAACCATTTAGCTCAGGGCAGCACTCCTTTTCAATGGACACTGTATGCCATTTAATGTGATTGATTTTATGGGCTAGCAGTTATCTTAACATCTGGGGTATGGCCATCAATTACCATTGTGATAAAAATAGCAAGAATGTTACGGGTTTTAATGCCAGTTAAGAATATATCCTTTTTCTTAAAATCCTATTTTAATCCATTTATTTTCATGGTATTTTAATGAAATTTAAAGAGTAGATATAGCAAAATTTGGATTTATCTAACAGATCAATTAAGGCAAGGGCTCTCAGAGGTATAAAGGAAGTTATACAATTTTCTGAAAAACTGATGAATGCTATGAACCCTCTCCTCTCTGCAGAAAAATATACATACATACCATATTTTGAATTCAGTTTATAAAGGTTCAGACTCCCCACAGATCATCAATGAGACCCAGGCTAAGAAGTGCTGATAGGAGTATCATCACTCACCACTCTTTCTCTAGTAAATTAGGAATCTAAGGCCAAGCCTGAGCCCCCTCCTAACCCTGAGAAAAACATGGGAACTTATTCTCTATGAAGGCTCCTTAACATTCCCTAGAAGACTAATGTGGGCTCCTTTAACAAACACTGGAGTTCTCAAAAGGACTACATACAGCATATGTTAAAGCAATGATAGAGTTGCCATGGTGAGGTGGCTAGGAACTCAATTTTATAGGAGTTTAGCAAATATGTTTTCCAGTTTCTATAAGTTAGGCAAGACAGAAGGCATGGTTGGGGGAATAGCACAAGGAAGACTAAGTTTTTTCCAAGGGCCCCATTCAAATTTTAAGAGTCATGTTATTCTCGTTGCTCAAATCATATTGCAACTATGCTGGGAAATGCTTCTGCTCCACTGTCAGGCACTGTCTCTGGCCTTCCCTATTCTTATTTTTCTAAGGGGGATTTCAGAATATCAACTTGCCAGTGTTCTGATTCTCAGATATCAAGAGTTAAAAAGTGAGAGATCTGTTTTTCAGGTGACAAGCAGCTGGGGAGGCAAGAATGAAAAAGGCTGCATACAGTAAATAACAGGAGTTAGACACCAGGCAAAAAGCAAGTGGTAAACTATGTTCGATTAGCTTCTATTATTACATGTTTTTAAGTTTTCGGTGTAGGCATGGCATGGTTATTCATAACCCAACTGCCTCCCACAAACAGAAAGCTATGTTTTAAGGGTCAAAATGTAGTATCATTGAGATATAAAGGTAACAATCCTGGCCTTCCTTCAACAAAATGTGAATGCAGAGTTGTTCCTCCATAAGAATCATCCCCACTCTCAACCCTTGTGATTAAAGATATGCTTTTGAGAGAAAGCTAATCAAGTCAATAATGCAAACTGTGGCCAAAGAACACAACATGTATAGCTCACATGTGTCACATATGTGGTTAAATGCATGCCCTTGACATCATTAGCACAAATCTTTCTCCTTGTCAGCCCCAGCTAAGGAATCACCAAATGTAAATACAGAATTTGTTACTTTTTCTAAAGAATATACAAGGTGAAAATGAAGGAGGTGAGTGGTAGATTGAAAAGAAAATAATTTTTAAGTCAATGGGTAAATAATGAATTTAAGAAAAAGGAGATATTGAAAGAGAACCTTAGCAGTGAAAAAAATAGAACTCTTCCTGTTCTAATAGCTAACATAGGAAAGCATTTTCCACCTAAGTTCCTTCAGTAATAAGGACCAGTGAAGATACCCAAGTGGCAGTTACGTCACATATTCACAAGATTTAAAGGGTAAATACAAATTATCCATCAATAGAGATGTTAGGTTTTAAAGTTCTCAGGGGTTGCTCCTGCAGTTTCTGCTCTTTTGTGGCTATATTCTCTTCCAAAAATAGCTCATCTAGTCCCACAGCTTTAAACATCATCTATATACCAATTATTCTCAAATTTATTTCTCCAGCCCTTACTTCCTCCAGATCTGTATGCTTGACTGCCTACTTAATTGCATAGTAATCAACCTGACCAAAGTCAAAATGAAGGAAAAAATTCTGTAAGCCAGCAAGATGAAAGCAACAACTAACCTACAATGGAAAACCCATCAGGCTAACAGTAGACTTATGAGAGGAAATCTTACAAGTCAGAAGAAATTGGGGCCCCATATTTAGTCTACTCAACAGAACAAATGACAGCCAAAAATCTTGTATTCTGTAAAACTAAGTTTCATAAATGAAATAAAGTCTTTTCCAGACAAGCAAACACTGAGGAAATTTGTCATGACTAAACATGCCCTATAGGAAATACTCAGAACTGCATTATATGTGGATCAGCACAATAGAAACCCACCAGTATAAAATTACCAAAAAGCTAAAGTTCACAAGCCCATATAGAACAAAGGCACAAGAGGGTAAACAAAGCAATAATGTAGTATACAAAATGATGAACAAAACAGCATCCTACATATCAATATTATCATTAATGTAAACAATCAGAATGCTTCGCTCAAAAGACACAAATTGGCTGAATATATGAAAAAAAAAAACTCAATGCAAGTATCTGCTTTCTCCAGGAAAGACATCTAACACAGAAGGACTCACACAGACTCAAGGTGAAGGGATGGAAAAAAATATTCTACACAAATGGAAACCAAAAGAGAGCAGGTATAGCCATTCTAATGTCAGATAAAATAGACTTTAAATCAACAATGGTAAAGACAGTCATTATATAATGTAAAGGAAGTGATTCAGCAAGACATAACAGTCCTAAATATATATGCATATATATGCACTTAACATGGTCACTCCCAGATGCATAAAATAAATCCTACTAGATCTAAGCAAAGAAATATATAGTAGCATCATAGTTACTGAGGACTTCAACACCCCACTGACAGAGCTATACACATCATCCAAGCAGCAAATCAATAAAAAATAGTGGAATTGAACAGGACTCTCGAACAAATGGACCTAACAGACATTTAGAGAACATTCTACCCAAAAACTACAAATATACATCTTCTTATGAGCACATGGGACATTCTCCAAAATTGATCATATTTTAGGCCACAAAACTTGTCTCAACAATTTCAACAAAGCCAAAATCATACCATGTAACATCTCAGACCACAGTGGAATAAAACGAGAAATCAACTCCAAGAGAAACAGTCAATTCTATACAAAGTCATAGAAGTTAAACAACTTGCTGCTGAACAATCCTGGGGTCAATCATGAAATTAAGATGGAAATCAAAAGATTCCTCAAACTGAACAACAAAGGGACACAAACTATTAAAATTTATGAGATTCAGCAAAAGCAGTCCTAAAAGGAAAATTTGTAACCTTAAATGTCTACATCAAAGAAACAGAAAGCTCAAAAATTAACCTAATGTCACATCTCAAGGAAGTAGAAAAGGAATAGCAAACCAAACCCAAAGCCAGCAGAAGAAAAAAATTAACAAAGCTCAGAGCAGAACTAAATGAAATGAAAATGAAAACAACAATGCAAATGATCAACACGAAAAGTTGGCTCTTTGAAATATAAACAAAATTGATAGACCTCTTGCTACATTAGCCAGAAACAGAAGAGAAAGGATACACCTAATGGGTGCAGTGTGCACCGTTTGGGGCACAGACATGCTTGAAGCTCTGACTCAGGTGGGACAAGGGCAATATACACTACCTAAACATTTGTACCCCTGTAATATGTTGAAATAAAAATAATAAAAATTGAACAAAAAATAGATGCTCGCATGGATGCAGAGAGAAAGGAACACTTATACACTGTTGATGTGACTGCAAATTAGTACAACCTCTATGGAAAACAGTATGGAGATTCCTCAAATAACTAAAAGTAGACCTACCATTTGACCCAGCAATCCCACTACTGGGTATCTACCTGAAGAAAAAGAAGTCATTTAAAAAGACCCCTGCACTCGAATGTTTATTGCAGCACAATTCACAATTGCAAAGATGTGGAACCAACCTAAATGCCAATCAATTCATGAGTCGATTAACAAAATGTGATATATATATATATACACATCATGGAGTGCTACTCAGCCATAAAAAGAAATAAATTAATGTCTTTTGCAGCAATTTGGATGGAACTAGAGACCATTATCAGTGAAGTATATCAGGAATGGAAAAACATACCGCATGTACTCTCTAATAATTTGTAACTATTCAGTGGGCACACATGGGCACAGAGAGAAGTAAAAGCCATTCGAAATCAAGAAGAGGGGAGGAGGGGAGTGGTAAAAACCTACCTAATGGGTACAGTAAACACTATTCAGGTGATCAGCACACTTATAGCCCTGACTTAAGCATTATTAAAGCTATTCATGTAACAAAAACATTTGTATCCCCTTAATATTTTTTAAATAAAAAATAACTACTTTAGCTCTGGGAGGCCGAGGCGGGTGGATCGCTCAAGGTCAAGAGTTCAAAACCAGCCTGAGCAAGAGCGAGACCCCGTCTCTACTAAAAACAGAAACAAATTAATTGGCCAACTAAAAATATATAGAAAAAAAAATTAGCCGGGCATGGTGGCGCATGTCTGTAGTCCCAGCTACTCGGGAGGCTGAGGCAGAAGGATCGCTTAAGCCCAGGAGTTTGAGGTTGCTGTGAGCTAGGCTGACCCCACGGCACTCACTCTAAGCCCGGGCAACAGAGTGAGACTCTGTCTCAAAAAAAAAATAAATAAATAAAAAATAACTGCTTTAGGATAACTGTAACAATTAAGTCTTCATTTGTGGCAAGGGTAAGTCAGATGTTTCAAGCCTCCAACTTCTGTTTCTGTTTCCATCTTTGTGTAGATGCCATAGTGTTTCTCCTCAGATAATCATGAGACATTAATGGGTACCTAAGGAGGCGCCAGAAGACATGATTTAGCACAAGGTCTCTTCTGCAAACATTAGAGAACCCAATAATCTTAAGCCGTTCTACTTTCCTTCTGAGGGATAAAGAAACTACCACTTCCGGCCGGGCGCGGTGGCTCACGCCTGTAATCCTAGCACTCTGGGAGGCCGAGGCGGGTGGATTGCTCAAGGTCAGGAGTTCGAAACCAGCCTGAGCAAGAGCGAGACCCCGTAATAGACTAATAATAGAAAGAAATTAATTGGCCAACCAAATGTATATAGAAAAAATTAGCCGGGCATGGTGGCGCATGCCTGTAGTCCCAGCTACTTGAGAGGCTGAGGCAGAAGGATCACTTGTGCCCAGGAGTTTGAGGTTGCTGTGAGCTAGGCTAACGCCACAGCACTCTAGCCCGGGCAACAAAGTGAGAATCTGTCTCAAAAAAAAAAAAAAAAATTCTGAGCAAAACTGATTTCCAATCTAGATTTTTATTCCCAGCCAAACTATCAATCAAGGAAATAAAATAAAGACATTTTAAAATACACAAAAACTAAAATTTACTTCTCATGATCCTTTTATTAGGAAGACACTGGAGAATGTATCTCAGCAAAAGGAGGAAATAAACTATATAATCTGACTAGTAACAGGAAGAGAATTTTAAATTTTAAATACAAGTAGATGGAGAACAATGTAAAGGAAAAACCTAGCAATTATTTACTCTTGTGCAACCAAAAGGTTCCTCATAAATCTTATGTCATATTCAATGATTGAAACAAAAATTATAACACCACCTGACACTAAAGACACTGATATTTCAAAGTGGCAAAGGTAAAGAAAGATACTATGGTATAACATGTAATACATTTGATCACTGTCCCAGGTCCCAGTCATAGAGTTCCTAAAACCCTTGGAATTTCCTGATAGGGTTGTCTTTTGTTATTCATGATGAGCCCCTTTGATAACTCCTGAGGTTACCTATGGTGGGGGCCCCTAGGTAACCTCAAGATGTGGCCAGTCACTAGAAAGACTAAGTGATTAGAGGATTAGTGGATTGAAACTTTCAGCCCTACCCACTGACCTCTGGGGAAGGGGGAAGGCTGGAGATCAAGCTCTATAAAAACTCCTGGACCACATTTGATAAGCTTCTGGGTGCTGGGAGGGTGGTGTGCCCAGAGATGGCATAGAAGCTCCAAGTATGCCCTCCAATACCTCACTCTATCCATCTCTTCAACCGACTGTTTATTTGTATTCTTTGTAATATCCTTTATAATAAACCAGTAAATATAAGTAAAGTGATTCCCTGACTTCTGTGAGCCAATCTACAAATTAACTGAACCTAAGAAGGAGGTCTTGAAAATCCTGGTTTGTAGTCCGTTGGCCAGAAGTACAGGTGACAACCTACAACTTGCAATTGGCATCTGAGGTGGGGCCAGTCTTGTGGGGCTGTGTGATCTATCTGAGGCTATCTCCAGGTAAAGAGTATCAGAACTGAACTGAAATGTAGTATACCCAGTTGGTGTCCATTAGAAAATTGCTTGGTATGGGGATAAAAACCCCCATACATCTGGTCACAGAAGTGTTCTGTGTTGAGTATGAAAGTAGAGGGGAAAACTGTTTTTCCTTTTTATAGGTACCTAAACAAAAAGTGAAGTTTCTACACTTCACTTAAAGTGGTAAACTGTTGCATATGCAGGCTATAAGTTATATATGTATATTGCAATATCTACAGAAACCATTAAGAAAACTATAAAATGAGATAAATTATTTTTAAAAAACAAATCAAGATGGAGTCCTAAATGTGTTCAAGTAAACACCAGAAAGGCAAAAAGAAAGATGAAAGAGATGGGGGGGGAATAACAGCTAGTAGACTTGAGCACTAACAATATCAATAATTATCTTAAATGTAAATGATCTAAACACATCAAAAGACACAGACATTGGCAGAGCAAATAAAAAACAAAAACCAAACACACCATTTGGAAGTAACTCATTTCAAATTCAACACTATAAGGAGCTTCAAAGTAAAATGACAGAAAAAGATATACTGGGTAAACACTGATCCAAAAAAAGCAGGAATGGCTTTATTAATATCTGATAAAGCAGACTTCACAACAAAGATAATTACTAGAAAGACAGAGGAACAGTACATAATGATAAAAGGATCAAAAAGACATAACAATACTAATTACATAAAACAAAACTGACAGAGCTGAAATAATAAACAGATAAATCCACAATCATAGTTAGAGATTTCAACACCTTTCCCCGACTCTCAGCAACTGACAGAACTAATAGACAGAAAATCAGCTAAGTTATACAAGATCTGAACAAAAATAATCACTCAACAACATTTAGCCAACACAGAAAGAACACTCCAGCCCACAAGAAAATACATTTTTCCAAACACAAATGGAACATTCACCCAGATAAAGTATATTCAGTGTGATAAAAACAAACCTAAACAAATTAAGAAATTGAAATCATACTGAGTGTGTTGCTTGATCATAAAGGAATTAAACCAAAAATAACAGAAACCCAACAGATAAATGTTAAACATGTAGATATTAAATAACAAGATTCTAACTAATCCATGAGTGAAAGAGAGAGTCAGAAAGGAAATTTTTAAAATACGTAAAATTAAATGTAAAAGAAAATACAACATACCAAACTATATGGGATATAGTTAATGCAGAACTAAGAGAGAAATGCATAGCACTAAATACTTCCATTAGAATTGAAGAAAAGTCTCAAATCAATAATCAACATTCCAACCTTGAGAAACTAAAAGAGGCCAGACAAGGTGGCCCACCCTATAATCCTAGCACTTTGGGGGCCAAGGCAGGAGGATTGCTTCAGGCTAGGAATCCAAGACCACCCTGAGCAAGAGTGAGACCCCGTTTCTAGAAAAAATAGAAAAATTAGTGGGTATGATGGCACGTGCCTATAGTCCCAGCTATTTGGGAGGCTGAGGCAAGAGGATCACTCAAGGTCAGGAGTTTGAGGTTGCAATGAACTACAATGATGCCACTGCACTCTAGCCCAGGGGACACAGCAAGACCCTGTCTCTAGAAAATAAGAAAAAAAAAAAAAAAAAGGAAAGAAATTAGAAGAAAAAAGACATAAAGAAAGCAAGCAGAAGGAAAGAAATAATAAAGAACAGAAATCAATGAAATTGAAAATAGGAAAATAATCTTTAAAAGAATGAAACCAAAACTGGTTCTTCAAAAAGTACAATTGATAAACTTTTAAAACAAAAACAAAGCAGACAAAATCACCTATATGAGTTTGAAGTAGGGATTATCACTACAAATCCTGAAGCCAGTGAAAAAATAATAAGGGAACTCTATGAAGGTTACAGTTATAACTTCAACAAATTCAACAACTCAAGAGAAATTAGGAAATTAATCAAATCCTCAAAAACCACAAACTACCAAAACTCAACCAGGATGAAATAGCTAACCTGAATAGACCTATAACCACTAAAGAAATTAAATTTAAAGTTTAAAAAAAACCTAAAAAACAATCTCTATGCCCATATAATTTCATTACAAAATTCCACAAAACTTCAAACAAAGAATTAATATCAATTTTGCAGAAAACAGTTTGTCTTCCAGAAAACAAACTGAGGGGAACACTTTCCAACGCTGCTTAGGAGACCAGTATTACCACTGATTCTACAGCTATTTAACGGACAAAGATAGTACCAGGAAAAAGAATTTTAAAAAATGAACAGAACCTCAGAGAAACCTGTGGGACACCATCAAACATAAAAATATATGCGTAATAAGAGTTTCAGAAGGAGACAGAAGTAGAGACAGAAAGAATATTTGTAGAAATAAAGCCAAAAAAACTTCCCAAATTTGATGAAACATTAATTTATACAACTAAGCAGCTTAGAAAACTCCGAGGATAAATCCAAAGAGATCCACCCTATACACACCATGTCAACTGGTAAAAGGCAAAGGAAAAATTCATGAAGCAGCAAGAGAAAAATGTCTCTTCATATACAAAAGATCTCCAGTAAGAATAACATCTGAACTTTCATCAGAAACCACAAAGACCCCCTCTGAGAACTGCAGAATACACATTCTTCTCATGTAAACATAAAACTTCTCCAGAATAGGCCATATGTTAGACCATAAAACAAGCCTGAATAAATTCAAAATAAGTGAAATAATATTAATACTGTTCTCAGGCAATAATTGAATGAAATTAAAAATTTACAACAGAAGTAAAACTAGAAAATTCACAAATATGTGGAAATTAAACAATACACTCCAAAATAACCAACAGATCAAAAAAAAGAAATCACAGGAAAAATTAAGAGATAACTTTACAAGGAATGAAAGCAAAACATACCAAAACTTACGGATGCAGTTAAAGCAGTACTTATAGGAAAATTTATACATGTAAATGCCCACATTTAAAAAGAAAATCTTATATCAATAACTTTACATTCCATCTGGAAAAAATAAATGAAATAGAGAACAGAAAAACATCAACAAAACCAAAAGTAAGTTCCTTGAAAAGTCAACAAAACTGACAAACCTTTAGCTAGGCTGACCAAGAAAAAAAAGAAGAATTAAATCACAAAAACCAGGAATGAAAGAAAGAGGGGAAACACCATCAATCTTACAGAGCTCAAAAAGATCACAGAGAACATTATGTGAACTAAAATAAAACCTTAAGGCTCAACCCCCATCAGCTCACTAAATGGACCCCATCTTGGCCAAAGGAATATCCTAAAATTAAATTGCCTGCCATGAGGAGGGAGGTCAGACATGCCTCATCATGTCCCCCTCCCTTCTTGGGGACATCCTTTTGTAACCATTAACGGGCCTAAGGGTATGCAAAACACACCCATAGGTCCTCAATTTACACAACTTACACAACAAAAAAAATGTCCGGTGACTTGTCTATGATTAACAGCTCCTTAACCAATTACAAGTCAAAGAATCTTTAAACCCACCCATAACCAACTATAAGTCAAAGAATCTTTAAACCCACCTAAAACCTGTAAGCCCCATCCCATGGCCCACACCAATGTATGCCTTCCACATACTGATTTATGACTTTACCTGTGAACCCATCTCCCTGAAATGTATAAAACAAAACTGTAATCCAGCCACACTGAGCCCACTTGCTCAAGGTTTATTAGGTGTGGCTCCAGGTCATAGTCCTCAAATTTGGCTCAGAATAAATCTCTTTAAAATTATTTTACAGAGTTTGTTTTTTTTTCTGTTGACAAGTATAAAAAAACGTGAATAACTGTATGCGAACAAACTGAAATAAAATGAACAAATTCCTAGAAAGACACAAAGTAGCAAAACTGACTTAAGTAGACATAAAAAATTGAATACACCTACAACAAATAAAGAGACTACAGCAGTAACTCAAAAACTTTTGACAAAGCTGTGGCTCACAGGGTACAATAGTAATTTATAACAAACATTTTAAAAGGCATTAATACCAATCCTTCACAAACCCTTCCAAAAGACAGAAAAGGGAATACTTCCTAATCCACATTATGAAACTGGTATTACCCTGATAACAAAACCAAAGCCATCACAAGAAAAGAAAACGCAGACCAATATAACAAATACAAATGGAAAAATCCTCAACAAAATACTAACAAACTGGATCCAGCAAAATATACCAAGAAATACACGTCATGCCCAATAGGAATTTTTTTCCAGGAATGCAAGGTTGATGCAATATCCAAAATTTAAATCAATGTAATATATCATATTAATAAAATAAAGGGGCAAAAAAACCACAGGATGATCTCAATAGAAGTAACAAAAGCTATTGATACAAGGCAACAATTTTCGATGATAAAAACTCTCAACATACTAGCAAAGAAGAGTATTATTTCACCCTAATAAAGAATAACTACCAAGAACCCACAGCCAACATCATACATAATAGTGAAACACTGAATGATTTATCCCTAAGAAACAAGAAAAGGATGTCAACTATTGCCACTTATATTTGATACTGTACTGGAGGTTCTAGCCATGACATTCAGGCAAGAAGAAGAAATAAAAGACATCTAGATTGGTAGCGAAGTAAAACTATATCTATTCATGAATGACATGATCTTATATGTAGGCAATCCAAAGAAATACACACCAAAATAATAAAGTATTATAACTGAAAAAAGAGTTCGGCCAAATTGCAGGACACAATCTCAAAAAAAAAAAAAAAATCAATTGTACTTATCTATACTAACAATAACGAATCCAAAAATGAAATTTTAAAAAATTACACTCATAACAGCATCAAAAAGAATAAAATACTTAGAAATAAATTTAACCAAAGAAGTATAAAGCTTTTACAGTGCAAACTATAGAACATGATTTTTTTTCTTTATTGCAGTGTAATTTACATATCCTGCCTTTACTTGATTTTAAGTGTACAATTAAATGGTTATTAGCAAATTTACCAAGTTGTACAGCTATTCACATAAATCAGTTTTAGAGGATTTCCTTCCCCCTATTCAGACCCCCTAATTCCCTTCCCCAACTATAATTCAAGCATACCCCTCCCCTCCACAGTGCTCACCAAATCCCTAAAATGTGGGTCTACCCCCCACCCCCCGAATACCTAGTGAACACCACCACCCTTTGAGCATCATAGTGTTAATCAGTCAGTACCAATTTGATGGCAAGTACATAGGGGGCCCATTCTTCCGGTCTTCTCCACCTCACTTTGAATAACGGGCTCAAGCTTAATCCACAATAATATAAGCGGTGCTAGCTCACTGTCGTTTCTTAAAATTGAATAATATTCCACTGCAAACATATAAAAAATTTTAATAATCCACAGGCACTTGGGTTGTTTCCATGACTTAGCAATGGTGAATTGTGCTGCCAAAAATATTCGGGTGCAGATGTCTTTATAACACAATGTCTTATGCTCTTTTGGGTAGATGTCCAATAATGCTATTGATGGATCGAATGGTAATTCTATTTTTAGCTCTTTGAGGAATCTCCAAATTCTTTTCCACAGAGGTTGCACTAATTTGCAGTCCCACCAGCAGTGTAAGAGTGTTCCTGTTTCTCCACATCCTTGCCAGCATTTGTTGTTTTGGGATTTTTT
>CAUYMX010002494.1:0-10772 GCA_963573855.1 Lepilemur septentrionalis | reverse complement strand
GAAGTGACAAGCACAGATGTTGGCATCAGACCTATCAGGACTCGAATTACAGCTCCACCCCTTACTGGACATATAATCTTGGACAAGTCGTTTAACCTCACTGTGCCTCAAGTCGGCCCATCAATAAAACCTATCCCGTGGAGTTGCTGTGAGAATTAAATTGGTGAATATGTGTAAAATCCTAGAAGAGTTCCTGGCACTGAGTACTATTTAATTGGAATCTGTCATTATTATTCACAGCATTACTCCTTTCTAGAATACCGTCTTTGTTTATCTAAGTTCTATTCATTCTTTCCAGGGCTGCATATAGAGCCACTTGGATAAACAAAGGAGGTATTTCAGAAAGGAGCTTGGTAGCAATCCATGCCCAAAAGAAGAAAGACTTGGCACTTATCATTAGCCATAAAGTGAATGAATGGCAAGAGTGTAATGAAGCTGCTAAAAAAAAAAAAAAAGTTAACACAATCTCAGGCCACACTAATAGAAGTAGAAAGTTCAAACCACAGGAAAACAATCCCACTGTACTATTTAGAGTAAATTGTACTATCTTCAATTTCCGATGTTACCATTGTTATTTCTCAACATTTAGATAGAATTTTCCCAGATCTTAAGTGTTCAATTTAATGAGTTTTGATGACTATGTCTACCCATAGGACCATCACTACAATCAAGATACAGAATGTTTCTAATACCCTAGAAAGTTCCCTCATGCCCTCTCCAGTCAATTCCCATCCACCCTTGCCAAAGGCAACTCAGGATCTGATTTCTATCACCATGTATTAGTTCTGTTTGTTCTTGAACTTCATGTAAATAGAATCATTTAGGACAGCGGTCCCCAACCTTTTGGGCACCAGGGACAGGTTTCATGGAAGACAATTTTTCCACAGATCGGGGGTGAGGGAGGGATGGTTTCAGGATGATTCCAGCACATTACATTTATTGTGTAGTCAAACTTCTCTGCTAATGATAATCTGTATTTGCAGCCGCTCTCCAGCACTAGCATCACCGCCTCAGCTCCACCTCAGATCATCAGGCATTAGATTATTCTCATAAGGAGCGTGCAACCTAGATCCCTCACGTGTGCAATTTACAGTAGGCTTCATACTCAGATGAGAATCTAATGCTGCGGCTGATGTGACAGGAGGCGGAGCTTATGCAGTGATTTGAGCAACGGGGAGCGGCTGTAAATACAGATGAAGCCTGATTCGCTTGCCCATTGCTCACCTCCTGCTGTGCAGCCTGGTTCCTAACAGGCCACCGACCGGTACTGGTCCATGTCCCAGGGGTCCTGGAGCACAGCTTTGGGTGTTACTCTTCCTCCTGGCTTTCTTCACTACTACATTTTTGAGATTCTGTTGCATGTATGGGTATCTCATTCCTTTGTATTGCTGAGTATTATTCCACAATCATACCAGTTTGTTTATCTATTCCTCATTGATGGGCCTTTGGGCTGATTTCAATTTAGGACTATTATGAATAAAGCTGCTATGAATATTCTCACGAGTCATCTTATGAACAAATTTCATTTCTCTTAGTTATCTGAGAGTAAACTAGCTGGGCCACTGGGTAGATATATGTTTAACTTTATAAGAACTGTCAGTTCTCTAAGTTGATTGTATCACTTTACACTCTTACCAGTATTTTGGGAGTGTTCCAGTTGTTCCATGTCCTTGCCAACATCTGGTATTGCCAGTCTTTCTGATATTAGCTGTTCTAGTGGTTGCGAATGGTATCCCATCATGGTTTTAACTAGTATTTTTTTCCTTATGACAAATGGTGTTAAATACCTTACTGGCCCTTTGTATATCAAACCTCTGTTCAAGTATTTGCCCACGTTTTTCATCAGGTTGTTCATCTTTTCTCATCAATTTGTATGCATTCCTTAAATACTTCATTTTTAAAGCCTTATTTATATATATTACAAATATTTCCTCCTAGTCTTTGGATTCTCTGTTGATTTTTATAATACCATTTCTTCATGAACAGACATATCTGATTTTGATAAATTCCAATTCATCCTTTTTTCTTTTACAGTTAGTACTTTTTTTATGTCCTAATATCTGAAGGATATTCTCCTATGCCTTCTTGAAGTTTTTGTTTAGCTTTTACTGTAAGTCTATTATCTATCTCAAATAAGTTTGGATGTGTAGTTAGGTAGGGATCCAGGATTGCTTTATCCACTTTTTCTAGTGCCATCTGATACAAAGCCATTCCTGTCAAATTGACTTTATGTCTTTGTCAAAAATCAATTGACTTTAGATGTATGGGTCTATTTCTAGACCATCTTTTCTGTTTAATTGATCTATTTATCTATCTATCTTTATGCCAGTTTCATACTATCTTTATTACTATAACTTTACAGTAAATCTTGAAATTAGGTAGTGTGAGTCCTCTTACTTTGTACTTTTTCAATATTATTTTGCTATTTTAAATCGTGTGTATTTTCATGTAACTTTTAGAATGAGCTTGTCAATTTCTTCAAATTAGCCTCCCAGGGTTTTGATCAGGACTGCGTGAATCTACAGATCCATTTGGGGAAAATGGACATAGTTGTCATTGCTTATAACAACAATGGTAATAATTCCCCTTTACAGAGCTCACACTATGAGTCTTGCCCTTTCCTTATCTTCGCAAAGATGCAGGGAGTTCAGGATTACTTCTGCTTCATAAACAGAGGGCCCTCTGCTCAGAGAGGCTGAGTGTTCCCTGCTCAAGTACATACACCTAGTATGTGGGGAAGCTGGCATTCCAGCCCAGGTAGGGCTGACCTTAAATCTCAGGTGCTTTTTGCCAGGTGATCTGAAGCTGGCATGCAGCCAGAGGAAGCACCTAGAGAGTAGAAATCATGCCATGTAAGAAACTGTTGGGAAAACTAAGGGTTACCAGCCTGGTAAGTAAAGATAATGGAAAAACAAAATGGTGTGTCTGAAAATGCTTGAAGAATCATGTGAAAGACTCCAGGATAGAAATTGCAAGGAGCCAATTTTGATGGCGCCAAATGAGAAAAAAACTTACTGATTACTAAAGATGTCTTATCAGGGAGATAGCAAAGCTGGTAGTTAAACGCACAAGACTGTGGAGACTGGCTGCCTGAGTTCCAGTCCCATCTCTGTCACACTGGCTGTGTGGCCTTGAGCAAGTCACTTAATCGCTCTGTGACTCGATTTCTTCATCTATAAAATAGGGATAAGAATAGTGTTGGATCACTGACTTAGGGACTATACAGGGCTCACACCAGTGTCCAGTACACAGTAGGTGTTATATAAGGGTTAATAGGCAAACAGTTTAGAAATGGAATGGACAATCTTGTGAGACAGTAAGCTTTAACTCTCTGAAAGTGTTCTAAAAATGTCTGAATTGCCCTCTATTTGGCTACCTTCATTAGATGGAAAGTTGGACTACACAGTCCCTAAGGTTCCTTTCTTCAGTCCTAAGATCAAAGATTCTAAGTCAACTACTTAAAAGTTATGAATAAAACAACGAGCATGATGGCCTTCTCCCATTCCTCAGTCAAAACATTCTCGCTTCATTCAATCAATAAATTCCCATATTCCGTGGAAATGGAAACAAAAGCCTGTAATTGGTATAAGGAAATCTAAGTCAGTTTGTGCTGTCAGTTACACAGGGGTGATAGAAAATAAGACAGAAAGAAAGAAGACAGACACCAAGCAGAGAAGTTATAATTAATGGACTCACAACATGAGTTGGTGGCTTGCACGGCCTGAGGGCCAGTGTCTTTGATTCTCTTATTGAGTTCCAGCAAAGATCATGGCCAGGGGGAGGAAGGGCATTGCTCTAAACCCAGAGAAAGTGAGTATTTTTGTCCTCAGTTCCACATTGGTGACTGTTTCTTCTCCAGCCCTATTTTTCATACATCTCTATTTCTCTAAAACTTCTTGCTCCTCAAGTCCTCCCTGCCCCAAATAAGAAACCAAACACAGTTTTCCAATAGGAGTCATTTGGCACATCCTTGAACTCTATTCTGGCCCTTTCTTTATCTTCTCTAACCCTTGTGGGCCTCTATAGTTTCCCAATCCCATTTCTTACTCATGACAGGCAAGGTCTGCAAACTTTCAAAACACTTTTGTTCCTAAGTCCTTTCCCCTTCTCTAATTGCCTTCTGCCTGCTTGGCTCCATTTGGAAATGAGCTGCTTAATTAACTTCCCAGGACTTTTGGTCTTTTTGTCTGTTAAAATCACCCATGCCATGTACCAAACTGCTACATTTCTAACCACTGCAGCAGTCAGGGACCATACTTGTCCCTTCATAGAGGAGAACCATCTCAGCATTTCATGAGATGCTTATGGTCCCTACAATCAAATTCGATAACATGGTGGAGACGCCCCTCGAAATCAGGAATGAAGAACCCGTGGAGGGCCAGGTATCAGTGGGACTTGGCTTTTAGCCATGTCCTGTCATTTACTAGATGTGTGACCTTGAGCAATTCACTTCATCTTTCTGAGCCTCTTTCCTCCTCTGTTAGGGAAAGAATGGTGATAGCAAGACCTCTACTGTTCACCTGTGCCTTACACTCCCAACTCATCAAACAGATGTCACAAACAGACACTGTGTATAAAATGCTTTGTAAGCCATAAATGCACTAAACAAATACAAGGCTTGTTTCATAAGCCTGCCCCTTGACCACACTAGATGAGTAAACTAGCAACAGGCACGTTCTAGAGTAACCAAATTCTGCACCATCACCTAGGTCAGCATGCTACTTCTCCATCAGTTTTACCAGGTGCTGAGAGAAATATCTTAAGTCAACACGGCTACTGTCAGATACAGCTGTTGGGAACATCTACAAGCGGCAGGAGTAAGGGAAAGATGTAAAATCAAAAGGAGGGAGGCCCAGGTCCCAGTCTCAGTGATATTCTTGATTAGTTGTGGGATCCTAAGCCCACTGCTAAACCTCTACTGGACCCCCAGTTCCCGAGACTCCCACTGAATGGGGTTGCTGTGAGAGAAAATAAGCATGCACAAGAAGAAATCATTTACTAAGCTATAAATACAGTGGACAATATGATGATGAAGATTTCACTGACTGATCCAGGAAGAACCAGAGACTCCTTCCCTCTGTGCTCAACTGAATCCAAAGCCAGCAGAAGTTGGGCCAATTATTGGGCCCATGTGAATTTGAATAAGCACCATCGCATTTAAAAAGAAGACCTTAACCAAGGAAAAAGTCTTGAATTCCACTTTTAGTTTCAAGAAGAATAAGTTCATTAAAGTCACAAAATACACAGTTTGTGTGGCTATTTCCCTGCAGACTTATTGGCTTGTCAAGGAAGACAACTCGCCTTTCTTGAATAACTGTGATATGCTGAGCTCTGTGCTCTCTGGGGGACCATGTAACTCACCATCCAAGCCTGAACACTTGTGAGAGTGAAAGGGGACATAATAATTATGTAAGGACAACGAACTGCACTGAGACTGTCCCTGACAAAGCAGAGTGCATTGTCCCCTATCTCTACACAGCTCACATCAGGGCTTTGATGAACTCCAAGGGCAACAGAACTGCTAATCCACACTAATCTTCCCATATGGTATAGCATTATTATTCCACTCCAATGATAGGTCTGTGTTTACCTTTCAGCTCTAATTTTAGCACAGCAGCAAAGCCCATTAGTTGCTATTGAGAAAGTTTCCCCATTAACTTATATAAGGTGTTCTGAGCTGAATGACCAGCCCACTTCCTTCCTGATCAGCTACCATCCACGTGGGCAGTCATGGATGCACTTCCCCAGCTGTGCTCACTCTGCCCTCTCTCTCTCCGACATGATGCTCAGGTCCAGGAGTGAACAAGCTCAAATCCTCTTCCAAGGACAAAGTCACTATCAGGGTTGGGTAAAAACATATTTCCTGGTAGTCGCTCCACTGGCTGCAAATAGTAAGCTTTTATGCCATTAATTGAAATTCAAGTTAAAAATGTGTTATCTTTGCATCTTAACTTTATGGTCAAGGCCACGATTAAGCTACTAACAGAGGCTTTAGTCCCAAGAACTGCCCCCTTCTCAGCACAGCTGGTCACCCTGCCCTGGGCATTAGGATAGGCATATTACAGGAAGGCATATTAGGATAGGCATATTACAGGAAGTTCTTAATATCCTGGACTTAGCTTCCTTCCTATTGCAAGAGAGTGATCTTACTCAGTGTTATCTTATGGAGTAGCCATGAAAATTAAATATAATAACAGCATCTGAAAGTTCTTTGGAAACAACAAAGAGCTTCACAAACATATCGGCAATGCAAATTTGCAGGTGAGAGGACAACCACACACGACAATAGAAGCTCCAGCTGTGAATTCTCTGTTAATTGCAATTTGAACTCTTGTACTCAATTCTCTCAAGGCAATTAGGAGCTAACAAAAGCTTACTCAGGAAGAATGTGGTTGGATGGATGTACTGAAACTGAAAGAAAAAACCATTTTCTAGCCACAGGCAATTGGAGAAGTACATGTTTGACCAGATTATTTAGATATGAACCATAATTTGGCTCTAAAAATCTCTGGATACACCATGATCATGCATTTAGAGTTAATATTTGTCTATCATCTAATGGACTAGTTTTTTGGTTATTTCTCCAGATTTTCTCTATGCACAGCTGCCTGTCTGAATTGATTTTGGGTTAGACGCATAAAGTAATCTTTAGAACTAAGGCCATGATTCTGGAAGCTGCGGGCAGTCCCAGAGAAGAGTGCAGATGTGGACCTGTACTGTCAACGACCAGGAGACCTGTGTCCCGCCATTCCTCCACCATATTTTCACTTTGGATTGAACTTGCTATTCTTGAATTTTAAATCTACCAAGCCTCATGTATCTATGGCTGATACATGCCAGTAAAAATGTCCAAGTTTCTCTTAGCAAGTGGACACATGAATATTGTTGTGGTAGATTCCTAATGTGGCTGCCAACAATTCCTCCCATCACTGTATGTGCATGCCTCTTCCTCCCTGTGAATCCCGGCTGGTCCTGTGACTTGCTTTGGCCAACAGAAGGTGCTGGAAGTGGTGCTCATTCTGGGGCTTTTATGTTTGGATCTCAAGAGAACTAGCAACTTCTGCTGCCTCCTCCTCCAGAAGCCAATCTCTGCATAGCATTTCCAGCCACCCTGAGACCACCATGCTGTGAGGGAGCCCAAGCTACACAGAGAGAGAGGTCACAAGGGAGACCATGGAGGTGTAAGATGTGTGAGCAAAGCCTTCTTGGACCTTCTGGCCCAGCCCAACTCAGATGGCAGCTAAAAGCAGCCAAATAGGTAACCTATTTGGTGCCACATGGAGCAGAAGAACGACCCAGCCAAGCACTGATCAAATTACACAATTATGAGAAGTGATGAATCATTGTTATTTTAAGACACCAAGTGTTGGGGTTATGTTTGTTATGTAGTAGTAAATAACTGAAATAGCAACATCTCTTCATTCTACTACAAAAAAGGACACTCACAAATACTGACATAAATGCTATCATCAACCACATAGAGGATTCCAAACCCTCTAGAATAACTAGCTAAGATCTCTTTTCCAGCATAGTCTTGGGAAATTAGTCTTTAATGTGCTGCTACTCCCTACTTCACATGATAAAACACTCCTTGGCAGCATCTCCCTGCCTTCGTGAACGGTGTGTCCTAGTGGGATGTCAGAAGAGCCCTGGTGGTGGAGACTGGGGAGGTCTAAGCTCCACCTCTTATTGTTGCTCTTTTGACTCATTCCAAACTTTGGGCAAGGCGATTAATCTCTGTCTCAGTCTGTTCAGGCTGCTATAACAAAATACTTTTTAGACTAGGTGGCTTATAAACAACAGAAATTTATTTCTCATAGTTCTGGAGACTAGGAAGCCCAAGATCAAGGCCCTGGCAAATCTGGTGTCTGGTGAGGGTCCTCTTCCTCACAGATGGCATCCTCTAGCTGTATTCTCACATGGCAGCAAGGCAAACAAGCTCCCTGGGGACCCTTTCCTAAAGGGACGGATCCCATTCATGCGGGTAGTGCCCTCAAGACCTCATCATCTCCCAAAGGCCCCGCATCCTAATACTATCACACTAGGGAATGGGTTTCAACATATGAATCTTGAGGAAACACAAACATTCAGACCATAGCAATCTCTTCTGCCTGCTTCTCATTTATAAGATGGAGATTAATAACACCTACTTTGTCTAGTCTATAGACTTCTTGTAGCACCAAATTAGGTAGGGTATGTTAGTGAGCTTTTAAAAATATGATTAATTTTTTTATCAGCTGTCATTTCATAATTTTATTTTTTCAGATTGAAACTTCAAAAAAAAATTCAGCCCTCAAAAAACCCCTGCAATTTGAGGGTGTCGCCACCAGGTGGCAATGGCATATAAAGCCTAAAAGTAAAGGTGAAATCAAAAATGAAGACTGAGTATTATATTCTCAAGAATATATGGAAGCATTTGCCTGGAGTGACTGTATTGAGAACATTTCGAGGCCTTGCCCCAGCTTAGAGGGAAAGAAGCCCCCTTTTTTCTTCTCAATGCAGGTGACGTAAGGAGAAAGGAAACAGACACATCCATAAAAGCAGGTAAGCTACACTGACAGCTCACCATCGGCAGGCAGCGCTCCGAGTGTTTTATATGATTATTCTATTTCCTCTTCACAAAAGTTCTATCACTGTACCCTAAATTTACCGATGAGGACTCTGAGGACTAAATAAAGTTACCTGCCCAACTTCAGACACTTAGTAAATGAATACGCAGCTGGAATTCACACCCCAGCTGCCTGGCTCAGGATCTGGCAGTTTTCACCACTTCAACACCGAGAACTCTAACACCTTTAGATCTGTTTTCCTCAAGGAGAAGGAGGCAAGTTTCCACTTCAATTTTTTAGTACTCCTCTACCCTTATAATTAGTATTTTTGTAGGAGAATAATTTGTTTAAAATATGATAATATTACAGGTCTCTTAGCTAGGCTGATCTAGCCAAATGTGACAGTTCTGAAAAACCAATGTCAATGAGAAAGGTGCTCAGAAATTGTTTTCTGACAGAAAAACATGTCATGAATTAAATTTTAAAAGCTTCTTTTGCACAGTGTAAATAATTCCAGTCAAGTCCTGTATGAATGGATCTGAGGTGTCCCTGTTGTTACAGAGCAGGTACCCTCAGCTTGTTTTTCCACTCATGGCAATAGGTCATTACTGAGATGGTGACACCCACTCACCGAGCCCTTATTGACCAAGCGCAGCCTGTGTGTAAGGGGACATCGATGCTAGAACAGCACCCCAGGGCACGGTCTGAAGTAGAAACACAGGCAAGATTGGAGTCAGATTTCTGCACATTGTGGGGACTTCCAGGCAGTATTCAACTTTCTCCGTAGCAGAAGCCAGACACGTTGATATAGAATCTACCCCACTATCATGCACAGAGCTAAAAGACAGGGCAAGGGGGAGGGGAAGAGAGGGAGCAGCCAACTTGGCCCTAGCAGAGCACAAGTTAGAAGGTAGGGAACATCCTCAAGGGTCAGCTTTGGATGAACTTGTATAGCAGCAAATTAGGGATAATTGCACCAAGGGCCAGAGAAATGCAACTGATGAAAACTCTAAGCCTGAACTGCACATGAGAACCACGGGGGGAGCTTTCTAAAATGCCTGTGGACCACACTCCTAATTAATTTAATTAAATCAGAAACTCTGGGGCTGGGACCCAAACATCTATATTTAAAGCATCTTTGGTGATCTTGCAGATTGAGAACCTAAAACTGAGCATAATTTGGGATTATAATGCCATTTCTGTTCTTTTTACATAGGAAAATGACCATGCTAACACAGAACCAAAATGACAGGCAAGAAGGATTTATACAGGAATAAGACAAAGACATGAGAGGCTTTGAGTGTGGAGCTCCTTGGAGAGGAGAGTCTGGAGTTAATGCTATTGATGTCTGCAGTCTGCGGTCAATATTCATGCTTTATGGTGACTGTTTAGCGTGTTGGTTTCACATTACTCATTGTCATCCAATCCTTTTATTATCCTTATAAGCTTCTAAATTAAATGAACTCCTTCTGTGATTATTAAAGACAAATACCAGGACTAGATGGTTCCAACTGACAAGTACAGTCAATATTCTTCTATCCTGAGCAGTAGAGAGAACTCAGAGAATGGTACTTGACTGAGGCTTCTTCCTAAATGGGTTTGCAACACATGCCACAAGCATGCAGATGACAAGAGTTGGGGACATGGTCTGTAGCTAGGGGACTATGCAATTTATAGCCCATGTAGAATTCAAACACTTCTCACGTTTTCATTATCTTCAAATTAAGGAGCCTGCATAACTTGATAAAAATAAATCAAAAAATACTTGATAGTATTTTTTTAAGGATATGAGACATACCTTCTAGGTGCCCATAGTTCACTTAGCTTTATATCTGTTCGCTGCCAAGAGTACATAAAATGAATGGGAAATTGATATTTGCACCCTCTGTTGTGATTTGATACATCCACCACATCCCCAGCACACGCTATAGGTGTGTGGGATTCTTCAACAAAGAAAAGACATAAAGAGCTTGGACAGACTCCCCAAACTGCAGCAAGCAAAAGCTAAGATTTGTAAGTAGCAAATGGTAGATAGATGCTTAAGGGTGATCACCTCTGTTTTTTTTTGTTTTCTTTTTTTCGTTTTTTCTTTATTGAAGTGTAATTTACATATCATGTCTTTACTCCATTTTAAGTGTGCAATTAAATGGTTATTAGTAAATTTACCAAGTTGTACAGCTATTCACATAAATCAGTTTTAGAGGATTTCCTACCCCCTATTGA
>CAUYMX010002491.1:0-14732 GCA_963573855.1 Lepilemur septentrionalis | reverse complement strand
GAAATTAGCTGGACAACTAAAAATATATAGAAAAAATTAGCCGGGCATGGTGGCACATGTCTGTAGTCCCAGCTACTCGGGAGGCTGAGGCAGAAGGATCACTTGAGCCCAGGAGTTTGAGGTTGCTGTGAGCTAGGCTGACGCCATGGCACTCACTCTAGCCCAGGCAACAGAGTGAGACTCTGTCTCAAAAATAAATAAATAAATAAAAATAAAAAGCATACAGATTGGAAAGGAAGAAGCAAAACTATCTATTTGTGCATGCCATGAACTTGGACATTATATATATTAATAGATAATATAGAAAACCCTAAAGAATACACATAGACAATCATTAGAGCCAATACATGAGTTTAATAAAGTTGCAGGATATAAGATTAATATACAAAATCAGTTGTATTTCTACACTAGCAATAAACTTTCTGAAAACGAAAAAAAGACAATTTCATTAACTCTCATTCATTAACTGGTGGTAATGCAGAATGGTACAGCCATTTGGAAGGCATTTTGGCAGTTTCTTACAAAACGAAACATGCTCTCAACACACGATCCAGCAATCATGCTCCTTGGTATTTACACAAACAAGTTGAAAATTTATGTCCACACAAAAACCTATACACAGATGTTTATAGTAGCTTTATTCATAATTGCCCAAACCTGGAAGCAACCAAGATGTGCCTCAGTAGGTGAATGGAAAACTGCAGAACATCCAGACAATGGATTAGTATTCAATGCTCTAAGTAAATGAGCTATCAAGCCACAGAAAGACATGGAGGAAACTTGAATAAACATTACTAAGCAAAAGAAGCCAACCTGAAAATGCTACGTATTGTATGATTCCCATTATGTGACATTCTGGAAAAGCTATGGAGACAGTAAAAAAAAAAAAAAAAAAATCTGTGGTTGTGAGAGGTTTTGAGGGAAGGAGGAATGATTAGGTGGAGCACAGGTATTTTTAGGGCACTGAAACTATTCTGTATGATAATATAGTGCTACCAGCATGTCATTATACATTTGTCAAAACATAGACTGCAACACCAAGAGTGAACCCTAATGTAAACTGTGGACTTTGGGTGGCAATAATATGTCAATGTTGGTTCATCAACTGTGACAAATGTATCACTTTGGAGTGGGATATTGACAGTGGAGGAGGCTGGGCATGTGTGGTGGGGGAGGGGATAATGGGAACTCTGTATTTTTCATTAAATTTTGTAAATCTAAAACTGCTCTAAAAATATATTTCCATTTATAATAGCATCAAATTTTTTAGTTACTTGAAAATATTTAGGAAAAAATTCAACAAAACAAGTGCAAGACTTTACACTGAAAACAAGAAACTTTGTCGAAAGGAATTAAAGAAGACCTAAATAATGAAAAGATATCCATCCTGTGTTCGTGGATTGGAATACTTAATATTATTAAGACAGCAGTCTTCCTCAAATTGATCTGAAGATTTAATGCAAAAGCTGTCCAAAATCCCAGCTGCCTTCTTTGTAGAAATTGACAAAATGATTCTAAAATTCATTTGAGGGAACCAGAAGGAATTCATTGTAAGGGAGTCAGACTAGCCAAAACAATCTTGAAAGGAGAACCAGGTTCTCCAGTGTGAGTGGAGGACTCACACTTCCTGATTAAAAATTTATTAATATTATAAGGATGTCAGCAAAGATGGCAGAGTAAAGACCTCCAAAAATTTGCTTCTCCATAAAGTGGAGAAAACACTCCAGTGAAAACACTGGTTTACGGATTCAAATTATGTCTGCTGTTATTTGCTTTCACCCTAAAAGAACTTCCTTTAGTATTTCTTGTAAGGCAGGTTTGCTAGCAACAAGTTCTCTCATTTTTTGTTTATCTGGGAATGTTCTTACACCTTCATTTTCAAAGGTGGTTTTGCTGAATATAGTAGTCCTTTTTAGTTTTAATTATTATGGGTACATAATAGTTGTGTATCTTTGAATACAGAATTTTTTTTTTTTTTGAGACAGAGTCTCACTGTGTTGCCCTGGCTAGAGTGCCATGGCATCAGCCTACCTCACAGCAACCTCACACTCCTGGGCTCAAGCAATCCTTCTGCCTCAGCCTCCCAAGTAGCTGGGACTACAGGCATGCGCCACCATGCCCGGCTCATTTGTTCTATATATATCTTTAGTTGCCCAATTAATTTCTTTGTATTTTTAGTAGAGATGGGGTCTCGATCTTGCTCAGGCTGGTCTCGAACTCCTGACCTTGAGTGATCTGCCCTCCTCGGCCTCCCAGAATGCTAGGATTACAGGCTTGAGCCACCACGACCGGCCCAGAATTCTTGTGTGAGCTTTTTTTTTTGTTTTGTTTTGGAGCTCTTTGAGTATGCTTTCTTGCTTTCTTACTCCTTCTGGCCTTCATTGTTTCTGATAAGAAACAACAAGCTGTTAGTCTTATTGGCATTCATTTCTAAGTGATGAGTTGTTTTTCTCTTGCTGCTTTCAGCAGCATTTTTACTAAGATGTTTTTGTTATGGATTTCTTTCTGTGTGTGTTTTGTTTTTGTTTAGAGATAGGGTCTTGGTCTGGTTGCCCAGGCTGGAGTACAGTGGCCCGATCATAGCTCACTGTAGCCTCAAACTCTTGTGCTCAAGTGATCTTAACACCTCAGCCACCCAAAGTGCTGGGATTACAGGTGTGAGCCGCAGCAACTGGTTTCTTTGTGTTTATCTTGCTAGGATTTCATTAAGTTTCCTGGATGTGTAGATTAATGTTTTTCAGCAAATTTTAGAAATTTTCAACCATTATTTCTTTATTTTTTCCTGCTCCTTTCTCTTTATCCTCTCCTTCTGGTACTCTTTTATGCATATATTGATGTATTTTTTTAACAGTGTCCCACATTACTCTGAGACTATTTCATTTTTCTTCATTCTTCTTTCTCTCTATTCTTTTTTTTTTTTTTGAGACAGAGTCTCACTGTGTTGCCTAGGCTACAGTGCCCTGGCGTCAGCCTAGCTCACAGCAACCTCAAACTCCTGGGCTCAAGGGATCCTTCTGCCTCAGCCTCCTGAGTAGCTGGGACTACAGGCATGTGCCACCATGCCTGGCTAATTTTTTCTATATATTTTTTAGTTGGCCAATTACTTTCTTTCTATTTTTGGTAGAGACAGGGTCTTGCTCTTGCTCAGGCTGGTTTCGAACTCCTGAACTCAAAAGATCCACCCACCTCCGCCTCCCAGAGGGCCAGGCGCGCCCGGTCCTTTCTCTCTATTCTTCTGATGGCATAATCTGTATCGATCTACCTTGAAGTTTGCTAATTTTTTCTTCTGCCAGTTAAAATCTGTTGAGAACATCCAGTAAAATTTTAATTTCAGTTATCATATTTCCATTTGATTCTTTTAAAAAAATTCTATCTCTTTATGTATATTCTCTATTTGATGAGACATTTTCATTATATTTACGTTTACAAAGAAGAAGCTATCTTTTCATTATTTAGGTCTCCTTTAATTTCTTTCAACAATGTTTCTTGTTTTTAGTGTAAAAGTCTTACACTTGCTTTGTTAAATTTTTTCCTAAATATTTTCAAGTAACTAAAAAAGGAATACTGTATTCTTTTTGACGTTATTGTAAATGGAAATATACTTTTAGAGCAGTTTCAGGTGGATAAAATCTAATGAAAAGAAAAGAAAGAGGGCCTCTGCCTCCAAATTTTCTCATCCCCCTCACAGTGGGGCTCTGCAGATAGAGCCAGTTGTATCAAGGGCTTGGAGTTGAGGCAGGGTTACACCACAGAAGGGCTTAAAAAGTGTATAATATGAGACACCATTGTCCTTCAAAGTCCTTTAGCAGCTGTTGGCGTCACTTGCCTCCACAATGCCAGTGCCCAGGGCCCCAGGCTTCTCACAGCCCTGCTTCTGCAGAGCACTTCGCTGCTGTCTGTCTCCGCGTCTCGTCCCAACCCTGCCTTGCCTGTCCACACAAGGACACCCATTCTTCTCAGGGGCCCAGGTGGCAGTCTGAGACGTTAAACAGTGACTTCTCTTCCTCTTGGTCTCATAAAGCCCCCAAAGGGCAGCCCAGACTGAACACCCGCTTTATCTGCGCCTGGTGTCAAGCAGCCAGACAAGGCCCCTGTTCTTTTCCATTCTGAATCTGGGCAGGCAAGGGCTGGGGCTGAGGGCCCCAGGTGCTGGTTTGGTATAGATCCATTCGCCCGGCAGGGGGTAATGGGTGAAGCCCTGAGGGAGCAGGGAGAGGCCCTGCCTTTCCTGGGTATGGCGAATCTGGGAGTCCCATCAGAGCTCAACCAGATTCCCAGAGCTAAAGAGCACCTTAAAAATTCTTGGAGATTTCAGAGAAAATATGGGTGACACCCAGAGAGGTGGCCCTTCCACACTCTCAAGCCAAAACAGTGAAGATCCCCCGCTAGTCTCCGACCAGACCACTAACTGGACGCCAGCCTCCCGTGCAGGGCTGCTGGACATAGCCACCTTGGTCCCTCCAGGCCTCGAACACATTGGTTTAAACCTGCCCTGACCCTTCCTCCCAGTGCTCCCATGTTGCTAGTGATGCCTCCCACTCTTAGCCTTCACCCCGCATCTTGTCACTCCTCCAGCCTTTCCTCGTTCCCACTGCCGGGCCTGGTTCAGTCCCTCCCAGCCTCCTGCCCACCCTTCGTAATGCAGCCAGTGCTGTGGTTTTGGTGCCTCATCTAAACATACGCTGACTGCTTCGCTGCCACCTGCGGCCCCTGCCTTCCTCTCATAGTGGACATACCACCGCAGACTGTCCTTTGCTGTTGGAGTTGACTTTCTTCGTGCACTCAGCCTCTCACCTCAGCATGAGTCTTGTGCCCGGCGTCTGGGTGGGGGCAGGCTCAGCGAACAGCTGGGAGGGGAGGTGCCGGTGATCAACACTGCTGGGGCTGACCCTGGACCAGTGGAGACTGAAACTGATAGACAATTGTTCCAGTCACCTGTCACTTAGGTGCATAGTCCTGGGAGACACTCTGCCAGCTTCTCCCAGACCCTAGCAGATTCCTCACTTTGACAACACAGCCTGCCCAGGTCTCTCCTACTTCCGTCTCACTCCCTGCTGTGGTTTCCTTCCTTTCAGGTCAGCCTTTTGGGGAAGCCAGGCTAAAAACACTCCTCTCTCATCTTTTGCACCTCTCTCGTAAGCACATCTTCCTCTAGCTGTACCAGATTGACCACAGGTCCTCGTCTCATTCATTCATCACAACTTATTTAGTACCTACTGAGTCAGAAGTATTCTTCTAGGTGCTAGGGATACATTAATAAAGAAAAGATGGCTGGGCCTGGTGGCTCACACCTGTATTCCCAGCATTTTGGGAGGATCCCAGCACAAGGTGGGCGGATCACTTGAAGCCAGGAATTTAAGACCAGCCTGAACAACATAGTGAGACCCTGTCTCTATGAAAAATATAAAAATTAGTCAGGTGTGGTGGTGCACCTGGTAGTCCCAGCTACTTGGGAGGCTGAGGCAGGAGGATCATTGAGTCCTGGAGTTTGAGACTGCAATGAGCTATGATGACAACACTGCACCCTAGCTTGGGCAACAGAGCAAGACCTTGTCTCAAAAAAAAAAAAAAAAAGAAAAAAAAAAGAGAGAGATAAAAATCCCTGCCTTCACCCAGCTTACATTCTAGCGAGGAAGGGCACCAGGAAGCAAATGGAGTTGTGAGTTAGATGGAGAAGCGCTCTACAGAGAGAAGAAAGCAGGCGGGCCATGGTGGTCGGGGAGTGCTGCCGGTTGGGTTCTCCAGAAGCAAATGCGGACGTGGAGTTTGGGCCAACACCTGTGAAAGGAGGGGAGAGGAAGCAGAGTTGGGCAGAGGGAGAACTTGAACCTTGGTGGAAGCCCAACAAAGGGAAGAACTTCAATTGAATGGTGATGGAAGCCCAAAAAAGGGATGTAGTCTGTCAAGAGAGTCCCACATAGGGTGGAAATGGTCAGTCCCTTACGGCCTCCACTCTGCTCAGGCTGCCCTGGGCAGGTGTGACCTCAGGTGAGGCTCCAGGCGGCCGAGGTGGGCGCAGGATGAACAGAGAGCTGGAGGGTGTCTGAGGATTGCTCCTCCCGCGGCCCCGCTCAGAAGGGGATCTGCTCTGATGGAGCAACCTCGTGTCTACCACACGAGCGTGCCCGGGGAAGGCCGCACGGAGCAGAGACCTGAGGAGTTCAAGGCAGTGAGCTCTGCAGCTATCTGCGGGGAGAGCCTTGGAGACCGCAGAACAGAAGCTCAAGGACCCCGAGTGTGGCGGCGACTGAGGCCTGGAGCGGCGGCGGGGCTGGAGCGGGCGAGCAGCAGGAGAGTCAGGCAGCTCGGCCAGGTGTGCAGGCCCGGACACTCGGGCTGGGACTCTGAGTGGGAGGGTCGCGGTGGGGGCGGTGGGGACATTCCTGAGGGAGGGAGACCCTGGAGCAGGAGAGCCTTGAGGAGTCCACTGCGGGCCTTCCAGAGAGGGGAGCTAAGGGCGAGCAGGGCCGGGGCAGGGCAGCGTGGGGAGCGGGGGCTGCGAGACGAGGCGCCGAGACCCTGACCTGTGAGCGCGGCGGGCGGCGGGACTCGGCCCGCGTGCGGGCCAGACAGCTCGTTCATCCGCAGCTTTAGCCAACGTCTGCTGCCCCCTGGCGGGTGTGCAGGAGATTACCTGAGCCTGCTTCCAGCTGTCTATTTCTTTTGCCTGTGGTCTATGGGCTCACCTTCAACTCTGGACTGCGAAAACTCTCTTGTCACAGATGGTGGAGGTGGCAGGCAGTACTTAGGAGGTAAGATCTCCTCAACTTAGAGACTGGGAGGCAAAAGGAACCGACGCAGCAGAGTTTGAAGTAGGGCTGGGCAGGGCCCTGGGTTTTCCAGGAGTGATGGTCACCGGCACCCAGAAGAAGAGAAGTGGTGCTAAGGGATGCATCCAGGGCTGGGAGCTGTAGATCAGGTGTCACTCTCAGGAGGCCAACAAGAAGACACTGAAGGCACTTGCCAGACAGCTCTGAGTTCAAGGGCACAGTCATGGGTTCCTGCTAGGGAGGGAAGGGAACGGAGCCAGGGAGGCACGAGTAACGGAAAGAAAAGGGACATGTTGCAGGCCAGTGTATCAAAACGGAGCTAGAGATCTGGTGGTGGACTGAGGGCACGAGAGGACTGTGGACAAAGAGGGAGCAATGGGAGGCGCAGAGCCACAGGAGGCATGGCTGCTGCCTTTGTTGCTGCCACAACCCAGGAGCCTGCACTCACTCCTGCTGCTGCAGCTGAACTGTCACAGCACTGCTGCAGCCCACAGTCACTCGCCACTGACGAGAGTCGTCACCAGTAGCAGAAAAAAATGGCTCTTCCTTCGTCCTGCCTCCTAGTTTACTGTCAGAGTCTCCCTGGCAGAGTTGAGCTGGAATCCAGCTGGCAGAGCAGTCTGGAAGGTGTAGTTTGCAGGCCTCCAGCCCCTCCAGAACCGAGGAGGGCACTCCAGCCTAGGGGAGGGACCAGCTTCCTAATTGCTGTGTAAAATTCCCTTCCCCCTTTGGTTCCTCCAGTCCTTCCAACAGTCTTTACTCAATTTCCTGATCATATCCTTCTCTGTTTGAATCCTCCATAGTTGCATAGGACTGTTCAACATGTGCGTAAACTATGACTAGGGGCAAATTCAGGTATTTTGGGACCTGAAACTCATAGAATTGGGGGCAGGAAGATTCTCTTTAAGAAAATACAACATTACAAATAATAGATTAGCTTTGTTAGCTTCATGGAAAAATCACACCTCTGTCTATAACCCAACAATTCTAATATTAATAGGATACGTATCCTAGAGGAATTCTTGCACATGTGTACCAAGTGACATAGTTGAGTCTGTTCACAAGGGCATCTTTCTAATAGGAAAAAAACTGGGACTAATCCATCGCTATCAATACGAGAATGGATAAATATAGGAAGCGTCAATAGTTTATATTTAAAAAGATATCAATTACCTCCAAACTCTATCTAAAGATTCAATACAAAAACTAATTAAAGCCTGGGCAACAGAGCAAGACCCTGTCTTTATAAAATATGGAAAAACTAGCCAGATATAGTGGTGCACACCTGTAATTCTAGCTACTCGGGAGGCTGAGGCAGGAGGACCACTTGAGCCCAGAAGTTTGAGGTTTCAGTGAACCACTGCACTCTAGCCCAGGCAACAGGTGAGATCTTGTCTCAAAAAAAAAAAAAAAAAATTACTAGCAAGGTTAAATGCAGCGTGCTTATTCCAAAATTGATCTATATCTCCCCTTACTTTCCACCAAACACAAAAATCAATTATAGATGGATTAGAAACTTAAATGTGAAAAGAAATACTTTATACTTTTTAGAAAAAATATAGGAGAACATTTTTATAATCTTTGGGGTAAGAAAGATCTTCTTAAAGAAGACTCAATATGCTCAAACAGTAAAGGAAAATGTTGCTAAATTTTGGTCCATCAAAAAATAAGCCAGTTGGGCATGGTAGCTCATGCCTGTAATCCCAGCACTTTTGGAGGTCTAGCAAGGAGGACCACGTGAAGCCAGGAGTTTGAGACCAGTCTGGGTAATATAGTGAAAACCTGTCTCTACAAAATGCAAACAAACAAACAAAAATTAGCTGGGCATGGTGTTGCACACCTGTAATCCCAGCTATTCGGGAGGATGAGGCAGGAGAATGGCTTGAGCCCAGGTGTTCAAGGCTGCAGTGAGTTGTGATCATGCTATTGCAGTCCAGCCTAGGCAACACAACAAGACTTGGTCTCATAAAAACAAAAACAAAAAGATAATCCAAAGACTTCCATTTATGATTTCCAGATGGAGGAACTAGGATTAGATTTATCTTCTTGCTTAAAACAACCAAAAAAATATGAATGTAGGCCGGGCGTGGTGGCTCACGCCTGTAATCCTAGCACTCTGGGAGGCCGAGGCGGGTGGATTGCTCAAGGTCAGGAGTTCGAAACCAGCCTGAGCAAGAGTGAGACCCCGTCTCTACTATAAATAGAAAGAAATTAATTGGCCAACTAAAAATATATAGAGAAATTTAGCCGGGCATGGTGGCGCATGTCTGTAGTCCCAGCTACTTGGGAGGCTGAGGCAGAAGGATTGCTTCAGCCCAGGAGTTTGAGGTTGCTGTGAGCTAGGCTGATGCCACGACACTCACTCTAGCCCGGGCAATGGAGTGAGACTCTGTCTCAAACAAACAAACAAACAAACAAAAAACCCAGTAAAAATCAGAGAGTAAGTTTAAAGATTATGGCCTCAATTTAATTATAATCAAAGGAATGTAAGTGCTGGGAGTGAGGGTCTGACTCTAGTATCATCTGTGCGGAGCTTTGATGGCTCCATGAGGCCTTGTCTTTTAGTTCTTTTTATATGACTTCTCTCACTGTGAGTTAGGGACTGTTGGTGTTTGCCCAAAGACAGTCCTGTAGCTGCTTAAATGTTAGAATGTGACCAGAACAGTGTGACCCCCAAGTCTAGGCTCTAAACCGCTATGCTTACTGTCATCTTCTAATTCTGATAGATGAAGATTTGGGGTTGGATTTTTTTTTCAATAGTAAAATATCATGGCACAGTGACAACTCCGCTGGGGAGTAAGTGGGAAATTCTAATGTTGGTCTTACGTGAGCGATCAGAGAACAGGGAGAGTGTAGTAGTTCCTTGGGAGATTCCCATATGCCAAAGGCACACCTTGCAGAGAAGTAATTTTCTCTCTGAGCGGAGCCTGTTTGTTCTCCTTTCAGATTTTTTGGGTCGGACGGAGATCCGTGTGGCAGACATCAAGAAGGACCAGGGCTCCAAGGGGCCAGTCACGAAGTGTCTCCTGCTGCATGAGGTCCCCACGGGAGAGATTGTGGTCCGCTTGGACCTGCAGTTGTTCGATGAGCCGTAGGGAACGGGCGCGGCGTGTGCCCGGCAGAGCTCCAGCCCGAGGCGGCACGTGCCGTCTGGAAAGAAATTGTGTTCCTCTTCTAAGAAACCACTGTTGGGTGTTCAGCCGTGGGGATGTGGGACAGCAACGGCAGGCCCCTGAAAGCTTCTAGAAATAATTCTCGACAATCCTCTCCACCCCACCCCCGAAGAGTTTCCTATTTTATGAAACAAAACTGTGTTTTCCTCTGTCCCCGTTGCAGGTCTCATCATGGCTCCCAGGGTGTCTGGGTCCCGCAGCCCCCAGGGGGTGCTGTTGAAAGTCTGGCCTGGCCCGGGGCTCGAGGGATGGGTCTGGTTATTACAAAATAGATGTATAAATGCAATGTCTGTATTTTTGGAGAACTCATGTTACCCTTTCACTTCTTACCTCCACCAGCCCCCAAGTAGACTCCTCGCTCAGCCTTTGGTGTATGATGATGATGGTCCCGTGGTTGCTTCCGAATCCCACCCCGCACAGGGAGGTACTGCCCTGGGGCTGACCCCTCGGCGTGGTGGTCTCTTGATTGGGCCCTGGCTCGGCTCTGTGAGGAGCTGGTCTGAGGAAAGTTCCAGCATGTGTGCTGTGATAGCCGTTGCATCCCCCTGTAGGCCTTGTGTTGATGTGTGTTGATGGAAACGCGCTGGCACACCTTCGGGTGGGTCAGTTCTGACTCCCAGTGTGCTTGGAACATGGTCACAGAAGGTCTTTATCAACGCAGTCTCTGCCGGATCGGATCCCGGCAGGTCACTGGAGAGGCAACTCTGGGATGTCATCGGGTCCATGTTGCAAAATTCCCCTTTGGCTCAGAGCCCTGTGATGTTTGTGATGAGAATAGTTACCGGTAACCACTCCGAGCCTATCCTGTGCTCGAATGTGCTGGATCCCACCTGTCGTGGGAAACTTCAGCAGCTGTCTTTGGTACGTTCCCCCAAAAGCCGTGTTCTGGGTCCCAGAGGTGTGCAAAGGAAAAATGTCGAGCTGGAGGTGAGGAAAGAAAAGGAAGGAAATCCATCCTGTGGGGCGGTAAAGCCCCCAGCAGCACGCAAGCCCCCCAGACCTAGGGGGAAGATCACACGCAGACTCTTTCCCACGCTGGCCGTGCACGCGCCAACCTCTCAGTAACGGAGACGCACGTGCCCATTGCCAGAGTCAGGAGGGCGTGACCATGTGCCAAGCTGTGTGGTTTGAGTTCTTTGATTTCTCTCCCCCTTCAATGCCAGGAGACAGGCTGGTTAATTCGATAGTGACTTGATTTGCTAATGAAAAGTGTGGGCTGTGTATTTTGTCCGCATGTTAATGTTCTCATAATCCCAGTTTTTGTGGTCATGAAACGTTCTTTGCACGTTCTCTTGGTACCAGAGTCTAGCTTTCCTGCGTTAGATGGTGTTCTCTTTGATTGTAGGTCCTTAGAATTTAATTAGGGTTGTAAAAGTGCTTTCTAAATGATAGCGTCAGCGTAGTGGCAGAGTCCTCACTTTGCTGGGAACTGAATGTGTAGTGTTTTTAATTTCCCGTAGGAGCCCGGTCACATTTCAAGCAATTTTTAAAAAGTGTGTGTTGGAAAGGACAACAAAGTTTACATTTCATACTTTTAAGAAATACTTTATTATTTATTTATTGAAGATAGTGTAGAATTTTATATCGAGAATAACAGACATAAGTATTTTTTGAAACAAGCAGATGTTAGAAACTTTCAACAGAACATGTTGTAGACCAAGTTTAACTTCAGGCATGCATGCATTTGTTTACCACTTCCCAGCAGAAAACATGGTTAAAATACTTTAAGTTTATATTTTTTTGATGTTGTTAAGAAACTTTTAAATTAAACCTATAAATAGACATGCAACTCACGCTTTCCTATTTCTATAACCAATAGAGTTTGTTCAGTGTATTTATGAAGAACATATATTACCATGATAGGAGAAATAGTATTAAATGTGTAAGTGGGAGGAGTATTGGGTCATTATCTAATCCCTTTTTTTCTATTCTGTCTTTTCCTCATTGACTTTATTTGCGTGTTAATGTTGGACATCACTGTTCATGTAGGTAGGGTGTGGTATGCACACATATGACAAACATAACCTTTGGGTCCCAGGCCACCCACTCATAGCGTCCCATTATTGCAATTAAGCTAGCATGAAAAAGCAATATGTGAGTCTTTTTCCCCAAATGACTCTAGTGAGCATCCTTGGGATGCTCCCCCAGTGTAGCAAGTTATGGACTCATGTCCTTGTATTTACTGGTGTAATTTGTCATGTGACCGATCGTACTGAGGGATGAGTTAGGCTGGCGCTTGGATCCGGCTGTGAGGCCCTTGGGTGGTGTTGACAGGAAGGGGGAACGTGGGTGCTGCATGGAGTCTCAAACCCCTGGGCATCTATCTATCCCTTCACTCCTGCCTTTTTGACCATCTGGGCTATATTTCATAGAAATATGAATAATATGCCTCCTTGTCAATAAGGAGCCTGTCTCCTAGCTCTTTGATTTCTAAACATAGGGTTTCTCTAGGCCACTGCATCCTGGCGTCCTGTGCCCACCCTTTTAGACTCCCGTGCAAGCGTGGCTCTTCTCTGAGCCATACTGCCAGCTCTTCCTGCACGCTGACATCCTCTCACCTGAGAGCGGGATTTCCTGGTCACATGGCTCTGCTCTGACCCTCAGTCGTCCCTGAGAACTATTCTGGGGTCTCTGAGGACAGAAGCCCTTGGGGTGGGCCTTCCTCACAGAACAGCTCTCCTGTGAGGACAGGCCACATCCTGGCCCCTCTGGGGCAGGGCCTCTCTGGCTGCTGCTGTCGCCCCTGGTGGGCAGATAGACAGCAGCACCTCCCAGAACCAGGGCTGCTGTGACCATGAGAACCTCAAGACGTGGGCCATTCAGATCCACCGGGGAAAAGGGACCTTGCTAGGGTGGCGTCACCAGGAATGCTTGAGAAACTGGAGCCACAGTTCCTCATTTTCTCGAATAACATGTCCCTGTCCTCTGCTGGCAGAGGTGAAAGCTCAGCTCCCAAAGAACATTAATGTAAGAGAAGGCATTTTTTTTCTTTCCTGCTTTTTGAACAACCTAAAGTATGACCTAAGTATATGACAGTAACTGATTTTATTTGGTTGAGTAGCCCTGAATTGAATTGGAAAAAAAAATTCTGTTAGAAAATGGGTACAGTGCTCGCTTTGGCAGCACATAACTAAAATTGGAACCATAGGAAATGGGTAAATTGACCACATGCAAAATATCTCATCTCGGTGACCTGGTGCCAGATCCCCGAGTGTCCCCCAGGGGTGTGTTCTGGAGGTTGGAGGATTAGACGCTAGAGCCGCAGGGGAAGGACGATTGCAGGTCTGCCTTCCAAGGCCAGGCAGGAGCTGGCTTGGCGAACACAGAGCCACTGACCAAACAGAAAGAGGATGTTCTAGAATCCCATGAGGCTGGAGATTAAGGAGAAATGGACAAGGGACTTCTGGTTTTCTTTGAAGGGTGGAGATCTTGGAGTGTCTTTTAGAGTTTGCTACTATCTTGTATGAAGAGAAAAAGACTACCTCTACTCCATGTAGTTTTTCTAGTTGCCTGGGCCTTTTTGATTCATAAGAAGAAAATTTGCTTTGCACGTGTAATGACTGTAAGAATTTCCATTGGAAACAGAAAGTGTGATTAGATTTGATTTTGTTCTCCCTTCCCTTTTGGAAGGTTGGAGATGTGCTTTATAGTAGACTTGAGCACGTTTACGTGGACACGTGGTGTCTGTTAGTTACAACAGGGTCATTTCAGGCTTGAGGTTAGTGTGAGGTTAGGAATGGGGCTGCTTGGTCCAGATACACTTACTATACTTTACAAGTTTAGAGCATCCTTTGCCAGAAAGTGAGGAAATGAGAACAAATGTACCGTGATGTTTTTGTTTTGCTTTTCGATGTAAGAGCTTTAGCTCATAGCCCACAGAGAGACAGGAGCATAATAGGGATCCCCAGATACCAGAGGCACGGTGAAGCCCTCAGACAGTATGGTCTGAGCCACCCTAAGAGGCATTTGGTAAAACTAACACTTCCTTCTCTTTGGACCCTGGGGCGCTGAAATGCCTGCCAGGAACCGCCCAAGTCAGCTGCCAAGACTCACCTGCCAGTGCCCTGGGTCATGTTTTGTAGGAGCCACTTAGTATTATGTAAATATCACTGGGATGTTCATTCTCCTCCTCTCTGCTGGAGTGGCCCAGTGAGACCAAATGCTTGTTTCTCTGTTTCTGATTCATTCGTTCTAAGGATACACTGAAGATGGATCCTTTTCTGAGAAGGCTGGGGTCAGGTGAGGGTTGATTGGCCAGCCCATGTTCTGGGACAGATCTCAAGGACAGAAATGGGCTTGTACAGGTGGTAAGTACTTCCCTAGAACAGCCCTGACCTCCCTGGACTAGTCGGGAGGGGCAGGAATTACAACATAGGAACCGTGACATTGATCCGTCAGCTTCCGCACATAAGCAGTTCAGTGCTGATAAAATGGAGGCATTTTCTTTCTCTCTCTCTCTCTCTTTTTCTTCTTTCCTTCCTTCTTTGCTTCTTTCCTTCCTTCCTTCTCTGTCTCTTTCACTCTTTCTTTCTTTCTCTCTCTCTATTTCTTTCCCTCCCTCCCTCCCTCCCTCCCTCCCTCCCTTCCTTCCTTCCTTCCTTCCTTCCTTCCTTCCTTCCTTCCTTCCTTCCTTCCATCCTTCCTTCCCTCCTTCCTTCCATCCTTCCTTCCCTCCTTCTTTTTTGCAACTACACTGCAATGCCTCCTTGCCTTGGGCCCCTTTCTAGAGGAAGGCAGCCCTTAATCGTCCATCAGGCTGCACTTGCAAAGTGATATTGTAAAGCAGCCT
>CAUYMX010002489.1:0-33766 GCA_963573855.1 Lepilemur septentrionalis | reverse complement strand
GGGGTCTCACTCTTGCTCAGGCTGGTTTCAAACTCCTGACTTTGAGCGATCCACCCGCCTCGGCCTCCCAGAGTGCTAGGATTACAGGCGTGAGCCACCGTGCCCGGCCTATTTTTAATCTTGATACAGAATAATTGTCAGGGTATTTCCTTCAAACACTTTTATAAAAGTGTAATCTTCTTGCTGGTTAGAATTATGCTAAGCATATCGAATATTTCCCATGCAAAGAGGTCTTAAAATATATCCTCTTTGCACTTTCTTTGTAGCTGTGCCAAGATATAAAAAATTCATTACATACTCTGATGATGATAGCTCCGTCCTTCTTGAAGACAGTATTATCACTTTTGCAGTTACTTTGTGAAAGTTACTTTGTGAAAAAGAATGCTAAGATTTTTAGATTATGAGATCTCTGCATTTTGTCATATTTAAGCCTATATTTCCTGAGGGGGAATGTAGAATTTTTTGTTTCTTCTCAGTTTTTTTTTTTCAAGCTTAGTGGAAATTTGGAAAACAAAATCAGCATTTCACATTGATGCAATGATACAGATAAGGGTGAATTAGAAAATGTTTCCGATTACCTTGATGAAAAGAAAAACGTAATATTTTATTAGTAAGTGCGTTTCATAAAGCTTATAAGTAACTCTTTGGGACTACTGTTGTCTTCCTTTTAGTACCAACTTTATTCAGCGAAAAACTCAGTAATTGTTTTCTTTTCTTCTCTTCTCTTTTCTTCTTCCATCCTCTCTTCCTCCCTGCCTTCCTTCTTTCCTTTCCCCTTTCTTTCTCTTTCTCTCTCTTTTTTGGCTAGTCAAACAAAGTAACTATTTCTAATTCTTCTCATATCCTGCTGATCTGTAAAATAGTTTTCAGAGTAGTTTTTTTAAAAAACCAAATTTGTGTATTTCAGATAACATTAGAAAGTGCTTGCCATTATTTAGAGAATGTTTTTTTCTTTACACTTAAGTTTTTAAATTTCTTCCTTAACTGTAGATTCTTTTTGAAATTAAAGAGTATATAAAAATAGACTGTTTTCAGATATTGCTATATTACCCCCAGAAACAATAGTCTCTGCATTCTGCCATCAGATTGGTTTTACTCTCTCAATGGAAGTCTCATTACTGAGGCTATGTATTAGGTAACAAAATCTCGTGTTAGCTCCCAAAGTCTCCCTCCTGCTTGATTCACCTAAATACTTCTATTTTTGTAAGCCTTTTCACTTCCTGAATTGGAAGAATATGGGCATTGAAATCATTCTCAGGCTTTAGCACTTGATATTTATATGACCTTGGGCCAATAACTAATCTCTGAAACCCTCAGTTTCCTCATCTGTAAAATAGGCAAGTAGTAGTTTCTACCCCACTGGTGGTTGTGAGAATTAAAAAGGACAATAAATGTATGATATTTTATCTAGTTCCTGGCACATAATAAATGCTTAATAAATTGCTGGCTGCCATTAGTGAGTTTCTCAGAGGTTTTGACATGAACAGCTGTAATGGTTACACAAAGACCCAAGGTTTCAGGCAAATGTACCATTTCGCACTTGTTTGGTACTTTGTGAAGTCATAGGGAATGCTTCACGTTGATATGCAGAGAGAACAGTTGTCGAATGAATTAGAATCTTTGCTTCGTATTGATGGTGTACAGGACAGCTGAAATGATTGCTGTTTCCTGAGTGAGAAAGTGCATTCAGTCTAATGTCTTGAGGATTTGGTATGGATAATTAAACATGAACAAGACTTAGTTGGCATCTTAGTATTAATTTTCTTGCTTGTTCAAAATACCTGGTATACAGTATTCTGTAGTACTTCAACCATTAATAGCATGTTGCTCAGGTGGGGCTCCATTGGCATTTAGGACACATCTACTCTTTGTCAAGTGAGACTGTCCCTCAAGTTGCAAGATGGTTAGCATTCTTGCCTCTGCCTATTAAATGACAGTAGCACCTTCTGGTCATTGTTATACTGTGACAACCAAAAGGCACCCGTCTATGCCATTGATTTCACTACCATGAGAGAATAAAAGGGAGCAGTTTTATCCTTCTTATAAATATGACTCATTCATTGTAGAAACTACAGATGAGCAAAATGAAAAAAATGCTTATCTGATTACTCAGAGCCATTGTTAATAAACTGACTTTCCTGCATGCGCATATGTTAGTATTATATATATTTTTTAAGTTATCAAATTGGGTTTAGATTCTATATACAGTTTTGTGCCCTACTTTAAAAAAAAAGCACATCTTTTATTATAAACAACTTTCCATATCATTAAATACCCTTCTAAAAGCCTATTTTAAATATTGCATAATATGCTATTATATACCCAGGCCATCATTTCTTTAATTAATTCCTTACTGTTGGACATTGAGTTTATTTCTTTTTTTCTGTTATAAATAATGTTGCCTTAATATTCTAGACATCTTTCTTTGGTAACTTTTACATGATTATTGTTAGCTCTTACATATTATTACATGGTATTTTCTTAGAAAAAAATTTTAAAGATGGAATTCCTACAAATTCCTAAAGATGGCCAAATAAAGTCTTTAGAGGGATAAAAATAAATGTTCTTTATTTAGACCTACTGTGTTGTACTTTTTAGCTTTCTATATTAAAGCTTTAATTAGTGGGTTAAAGGACTTTTATTTCAGGATGAGAAGCTCTCAAAATAATTTTTTAATAGATTTTTCTCAAGAGTATATAGAAGATTACCAGTTTTAGATCTGTTTGGTTTGATTTTTTACTATCAGAAATTTTGCGTACCAAATAGTCCTCCAAGGATGTATGAGTATATCCTTGAATTGATGTACTCAGATTGTTAATGTGAGAATCATTTTTTCATCTATTTTTTACTGCATCTAGGTTTCAGTCAGTGGTCATAAGGATGTTATTCTGATATGCTTTCACAGTGATATCACGTAATCTGATTGACTTATTTAGCACTTACTCCAGTGAGTTGGAAATTATTTTCATCAGAATTTTTTTTTTTTTTTGAGACAGAGTCTCACTCACTCTGCTGCCCGGGCTAGAGTGAGTGCCGTGGTGTCAGCCTAACTCACAGCAACCTCAAACTCCTGGGCTCAAGTGATCCTACTGCCTCGGCCTCCCAGAGTGCTAGGATTTACAGGCGTGAGCCACCGCGCCCGGCCTCATCAGAAATACTTTGATAAATATATATTTGTGTTATATATATTTTACATAGACAACACATTTATGATAAAGACATTTTTCTGAAATATTTTTGTCCCTTGCCTTGGCAAGTGAGTCTGAAGAATTTGGCAGTGAGAGCCTATTGATCTTATTTTACCACTACAGTAAATAGGCAAAGTCCAATTTTAGAAGCACCAGCTTCTATGCCCATAAACAAAAGTGAATTTTAAGGCTAATAAGTGTAGCCTTAGTTTCGTGCAGTGAATGAATTATTAAAAATAGCTTACTGGTTACATTTACCATCTATCTGGTTAACATAGCATATTCTTTTTCATAGACTTAACTACAGTTTATTGTAAAGACTCAACTTTCACTGATGCATTGAGAATTTTAGAGGAGAAAATAAAGTCTCTTTCAGTTTAGACTGTCTTTTAGTAGTGCTTAAAATTTTTGTTGGCTCATTTGATAAACGTATTCATAAGTATATGGTTTTCCATATACTAAGGAAGCACAAGGCTGGAAACCAGTCTGAAACTGCTTTGGGTTCATCCCTCCAGGGATGAATCACACATCAGTTTACCTGGAATTTAAAAATTTGGACATTTTTGTTACTTGGGTTTTTTGTATTTTTCTGGGACCCTTACTATGATTATCAATTACTCTTTTCTCTCTTGATCCCATTCTCTTTCTGTACACAGATGCATATTTTATATATTATTCCAAACTATTTCATACATATGTGCCAGTCTTTTTTTATTGGATTTGTTTATTAACTTTGGTTTCTCCTTAATTCTTTTACGTATGAAGACACAAGATAAATTTCCATTTTTATACCTTACAATATTTCTGGTTCATTACCACTTTTGAAAAATTTAAATTAATTTCTAAACTGATTTTTATGTTCATGATCTTGATTTCACTGATAATAAATTTCATTGACAACAAATAACAATATGATAGTTTCTCTTAAGACATAGTTTTTAATATAATACATACTTTTTAATAAAAATTCCCCAAATGCAGAAGTATATAGAATAAAAAGCACCATCAGTCTTCTTTATAATAATTTAATTTCCAATTATTTGTCCTTGTACCATCTTATCACTGTAGTATATTCTTGGCAGAAATATTTTCCACAGTGAACAAGATCTGGTAGAAATGAAGGTTTTCCTACCTTGAAAGAAAAGCCCTGCTCCCAGCCCAAGAATGGTTTAGCTTTAGTTTTGATAACCTTTTTCAGTTGTATTGTTGACATAATTATTCTCTCTCTCCAAAATAGAGTTTATATGTATTTGGATTAAGTAATAGTGTGTATAACTAGAAAAAAAATGACAGTTTTTATGGAGTACCAGAATAAATATATTGGTCTCTATTCTGCTGCCAGTGTTTTAGGATAAGAGATTAAAAGAATTGGCCCAAGACAATACAACATAGTCTGTGATCCAAGAATTATTCTTAAAACTCTTTTATTTTTTTCTTCCCCAGAAGAGAAGCCAAAACCAGATCCAGTGTTAAAGTCTCCTTCCCCAGTCCTTAGGCTAGTCCTTAGTGCGGAGAAGAAAGAACAAGCAGGCCAGACATCTGAGACTACTACAATAGAATCCATACCAGAGCTTCCTCTGCCTTTATCACCTACCACTGTTTCTTCAATTGCTCGAAGTACAATTGCTTCCCCCACCTCTGCTGTTCTTACTAGCCAGCCGATATTCACCACTCCTGTAGATGACAAATGTGAACTCTCTTCCTCAAAAGAAGATACAATTCCTATACCCAGCCCCACCTCTTGCACAGAAACGTCAGACCCTTCACCAACAGATGAAATTGATGATGATATATGCAAGAAACCCTGTAGTGTAGCACCTAATGATATTCCACTGATTGCTAGTACTAACCTAATTAATGAAATGAATGGAGTTAGTGAAAAATTACCAGCCACAGAGAGCATTGTGGAAATAGTGAAACAGGAAGTATTGCCATTGACTCTTGAATTGGAGATTCTGGAAAATCCCCCAGAAGAAATGAAAGTCGAGTGTATCCCAGCTCCCATCACCCCTTCCACAGTTGCTTCCTTTACTCCGGCTCCTCCAACTCCTCCAGTTTCTCCTCCTCCCACTCCAGTCATTGTTCCTGCTGCCGCCACTACTGTTAGTTCTCCGAGTGCTCCCACTGCAGTCCAGAGAGTGTTAGAGGAGGACGAAAGCATAAGAACTTGCCTTAGTGAAGACGCAAAAGAGATTCAAAACAAAACAGAGGTAGAAGCAGATGGGCAAACAGAAGAGATTGTGGATTCCCAAAACTTAAATTCAAGAAAAAGCCCTGTCCCAGGTAAGCTCTTCTGCCATTAATGATCTTATGCTTGCTGAACATGAAGAAGAGACAGTGTCTGAGTTATTTTTTAATTGGCTACTTTCCTTGACTTCCAGAAACATCGAATTAATGCTGAAATTCCTAGTCTGGTTTCTTTAATGTGTGTTTGTGTTTTAGTACAGCCTGCAAAAGAGTTACTCCATTGTCTTAAAATGCAAATGAGAATGTCCAAATATACAAAATGCCTTCAAGGTATATGTCACTGTACATGTTGGTTTTTGTTGTTGTCGCCTCATTCATATGAATCAGTTTTTCGATGGTTAATTTTGTTGGTTTGGGGCTCGAAACCATTCAAAACCAACATGGTCTATAGTTCCCTAATTCTGTCTTCTCAGAATTTTGAAGCCATGTCAATCAGTCCTAAACTTAAAGGAAATTTTCTATGCAAGACCTTTTTTAAATCTTGGATTTAGGGAAATAGCTATCAGAATGTCAAAGATTTATAACTACTTTTGAAAATAAAAGTGCCCCTTTGATTAATGTGCAGAGAAGTTTAAGGATCTCCCACTTTTTCTTTTAAAACAGTGTTATTGTTTCTGTAAGTTTTTATATGGTTATTAATATTCTCAGAGTATTCTTCCTGGTTCAAATTATTTCTTTTTAATGTAGCATCTTAGAAACTGACCTTTTTTTTTGAGACAGAGTCTCACTCTGTTGCCTGCGTTAGAGTGCCGTGGCGTCCACCTATCCACCTAGCTCACAGCAACCTCAAACTCCTGGGCTCAAGCAATCCTCCTGCCTCAGCCTCCCAAGTAGCTGGGACTACAGGCATGTGCCACCATGCCCGGCTAATTTTTTCTATATATTTTAGTTGGCCAATTAATTTATTTTCTATTTTTAGTAGAGACAGGGGCTTGCTCTTGCTCAGGCTGGTTTCGAACTCCTGACCTTGAGCGATCCACCCACCTCTGCCCTCCCAGAGTGCTAGGATTACAGGCATGAGCCACCGCGCCTGGCCTAGAAACTGACTATTAATCAAAAGTTATCTGAGGCTTATCAGCCGTTACAGAGTCAGTAACCCATAAGAATATTGAAGATTTCATTTTTGACAAATCAGCACAGCCTGTCCTCTGTAGCATTGCCCTATGCTGTATAATTTGTGCTTTGTATACCTGCCAGATTAAGTAATGCTTATGTAAATTGTGCTCTTTGAAAAATGACCCCCACCCCCATATTATTGTCTGGTTGAGCTGTATAATAGATAGGGAAACTTAACAAATCAAAAACCTGATCCCTAATTTTGAGGTGTGGGTTTCCTACCCAGCTCAGTTCTTGAGGCAGTTGCCTTATCAATGTCTGTGGGAGGTGTCTGGTGCCTCGGGAACTGTAGAACATCTAGTTCAATGCAGTGAAACAAAGCAGAAAAGCAAAGTGTGCAAGGCAGTTGGAACAGGGAGGCACTTACCATAAATCTTTGCAAGTTATGTATCATAAATCTTTGCAAGTTGTTTCCTCAACAGACTAGCCTCCATTGGTATCAGTATTAATAGTGCCATGACTGTTTTAGGAACCACTTAGGTGTGGCCGCAGGTGAATGCTGTCCAAAGAACATCTGTCTGTTGGAGAACAGTAATTTGTTTGACCCTTCATTGTTTCTTATCATTGACCCATCTGTGAGTTGTCATTCAACAACTCCAAAATAAGAGAAGCTAATGAAGACAAATGATTTAAAAACATAAAAACAAATATAGAAAGAAAAATAGTACAATCATAGGAAATACTATAATCATAGGAAATGCAAGTAAAAGATAGAAACTATACCTCAGAACTGAAATAAGTGTAAAGCAAGACTCCATACCAAAAATCATAATTTCACTCATCTCTGACATTCATTCTTTTTTAAAGCAATTTATCAGTTAGGTGGCATGATATTGCAAGACTGTACCCAGGTGTAGGTGGACAAAGAAACAGAAGCTTGAGTTAATCTTCTTATCATGGTGCATTTGTTTGAAATGCAGATACTCTTGGATTAGTAACTTAAGTCAGTAGCACCTTACTCAAAAGTTATGCATTCTTCAGCAGTAATCCAGAAAGTACCCAGAAAAGGAAGAACTGTCTTTATCTTCACTGGGGATGAGGTGGAGATTGATTGATGTTAGGAGGTAAAGTGTCTTGGCATTTTTCTAGTCCCTTAATTTTTTATATATATATATATGTGTGTACATATATATATATATATATATGTATTTAGATGAACTAGAAGTTTTATAATTTCCTTTTACATATTACAGTCTTCAAAATCCAACAGTAAAGGAACCACAAGAACCCCTGCAACTCTACTATTTTTTACATTATAAAGCCTCAGAAACATTTCTGACCCTTTAATTTCTGTAAAAATATTTTTAATGTTTTTGGCACAAAAGTTAATGAAAATTAATATTACCTCTGGTCTTTAAATATATTTACTTGAAGTCATCATATGCCTAATAACTACAATTTTATTTGCACTTTCTCACTTATTGTACCATATTTACTTTGAGAATTAAATAAATAACAACAGTTTGGTTATCAGTCTTTTGGTGTTGACTTTTGAGAATAGTTCTTACTGTTTATGCCTGAGAATGAAGCACATCAAAGCTGGCTTCAGAAACCTGGTGCATAAATAACATTTATATCCAGTGGTTGATAATAGAGATACTTGGTTAAAGTAGTAAAGTCACATGTAAGGGATATAGTCTCTTAGTTCTGCTGGAAAACATTTTCTTGCAACTATTTTAGATTTTATTGTTGAGTGGATCAAAGTGCTCCAATTCTGGATGCCTAGGAATTAAAGAGCAAGCACTTTAAAATAAGAATTTTTTGTGTATGTGTGTATACACACACACACACACACACATATTCAGTGTACTCTGGAAAGCCTCAGAGATTAGCCAGACTTTGATTACTTGTTGCACATGGTCACTTCAGCAATTAAATGTGCAAAACTGTGTATTAATTGGGTGATTTCTTGAAGTCTTGAGAATCTTATTATGGTTTCTGTACATCTGGTAGGGAAGAAAAGAGGGTTTCAAGGTTGTAGAAAATCATGAACTTTTCTACTTTTAAAAATATTAGTGACTTGTTTTTTATTTTTTATTATCTCTATCTGATACGAAACCATTACATGAAATTCTTTTAGGCAGAGGGAGGTTTTGAATTTTTCTATTTATTTTGTCTTTTGGCTCTTACTCATAGTGCATTGCTTCTTTGTGTATCTTATAACTTTGTTTTATGAACTCATCCAATTTTCCTGTATGTAGATTGAGGGTAAGTACTTCTAGAGCAATTTTGTATTTACTTTATCTGCCACATCTTGGGGAAAGCATTTGTTCAAACTAAATCTGGTTTCAATGTCATAAACCTACATTTGCATCCCAAAGTGTGAGGGCATCCATTACCCTATGGTATGGATAGTAATTTTCAGGGCAACAGCAATCCCTTCTCTACCTAGCTGAAACAAAAAAATCTTGTCATCATTGTGTTGGTTCACTGGTTTATTTTGTTGTCTTTTGGTTTTGTTAACTATTTTTTCAACTGAGCCTGTCACTCTTTTAGGATTCCAAGGGCTTTATGTGAGAGCCTCGGTTCCAAGTCCCTACTTTGCAATTACCCAAGGTCTCATTTCCCCCCATATGGTTGTTAAAATATAGGCTCCTTGGTTATAGAGACTGGAATACCATCCCACATCCCCTGAATTGTAGGGGCAACAGCAGTAACTGACCTTGTTTATGTGGCTTCTAGGAGTTGAAAGCTCAGCTGAAGGTTTCCAGATTCTGTAGGTTACAGGTGGAAATTTCTCTTTCACATGGAGATATGACTGTGTTTTAGGAGATGTTAATAAAATACTGATCAAGGTGCTGCTCTCTGTCTCTTGGTTTAGACTTAAGTATAAAGGGAACATCCTATAATGCAGGAATTTGGTTTTTTAAGAGACAGAGTCTCACTCTGTTGCCCAGGCTGGAGCGCAGTGACACAATTATAGCTCACTGTTGCCTTGAACTTCTGGGCTCAAGTGATCCTCCTGCCTTGGTGTCCCAAAGTGCTGGGGTTACAGGTGTGAGCCACCATGCCCAGCCCCAGGAAAAAAAATTTAATAACACTTGCATTATTCTCAACTGGGCTAGTAATGAAAATACTTTTAAGGAAATAAAACGTAGTGAGGATGAGACCAGATATATAAAAGTCTGTCAGTTTAGGTAGATTAACCTGAAAAAGTCTCATTTTTTACACCATAAAACTTATTCTTACCTTTTCTCAACTTACACATTCTAGGGAGTGTTTGAAATATCCCTGGAAGATTTAGTTGCTGGGGTCAAAAGTAGACCACTAGTGATTTGAGTATCCTGCAAGCTTAATTCCTACACTATTGTGTACCCATATAATTAAGCTTCTTATATTTCTCCAGAGAAATATGTTCTGGAAACTTGGGAACAAGACTGCTTACACATTCTTGGTTCCATCTCAGCTACCAAAACCAGCAGAACAATCCTTAAAGCAAGGATGCCTGGCTACCTTTTTCATAGGCTTGAGTCTGAGTGATCCTTAGGAATAAGTAAAGGTTTTCTCTACCTTGTTTGTAAACTATTTCTAACAAAACTACCTAAAAATTACATTTCTGCCATACCATTTCTACTTTCTTGTTGTCTTCTACAGTGAAATCTTAGACAATTCCTGGAAGATATTGTTGCTAGGTCAAATTCTGTCCTTTGTATGCTACAGAATGAGCCCAGACACCTGTTGGTGGAGCCAACCGACAGGCTTAGGTGCTGGGTCTCCTGGCAAGCCCCTTGTATAGCTCCTCGCTTCCTCCTCTTGTGGGATTCATCTCCCCATTATTTACAGTAGTTCATTTCTTTGCAACATGAACTGTGAAGTTTCATTCATTGGATATTAACTTAGGTATACATCTCCATGAATGGACATAGACTCTTTGTTCAGAATTTAGCCCACTTTTCCCCAGACACAGTTTTTAACCTTCTTCTACCACAAGGAAGTATTGTACTTACCTGCTTCCAGACAGGGTAATTCAGTCAGCCTAAGGGAATGCTCCTCTTAGTCTAAAGAAAGCCCTCTTCGGGAAAACCTAGTCTTACTAAAAGCTTTCCCTTTCTCCAATATCCATCTTCACCTTGCTCACAGTAGCCTTAAGAACTGTTGCCAATGCCTTTGAAAAGGTAATTTTCCTTATTACTATAAAAAAAATGCCAAAAATGTATTTCCTTCAGTATATGTCTTTTCTCGATTTTTATTGCTGTATTAAAGTACTTGGTCATTTAGTTGCAATCATAATAAAGTCATCTTATGTTTTTCTGTTTACAAAACTTTTTCCCAGTATCATGATCTCAAGTATCATTCTGGTGATTTAAGCAATTGTTCCTTGGATGTAATTATTCCTATTTTACTAATGACAAAAATAAACCATGGAGTGGTAAATCAGCATTCTCAGGGTCACCGGAGAATTACAGCCTCTTCCTTTACCTCACATTTCTATTATTCTTTCAGACATAGTTTCCACATTGACACAAAGTTCCCTTAATATGTTCAGGATTTGGCAATTACGCATTTATGCTTGTGACCACATTCAAAGGGAGATGTAAAAGCCTACCTGTTTGAACCACAGTTACTGACGGTCCAGTATGTGTCAGTTACTTCTCTGTGCACTTGAAATTCATCAATAAACAATCCAAAGATCTGTGCCCCAGTGGTGTACTAGTAAGTTTTAAGTGCTATAAAAATGAGCAGGGTAAGGAATGCTAGAGGGGCAGCATTCAGGAAGAGGTGAAATTTGAGTCAAGAGGAAGAGGATGATTATCGGGGCTACCTTCTTTACAAAATCTGTGATTTTCTTTTTCCCTTTTGAGAAAGCTTTCTAGCAAAACTCTTATCTTGAATCAGTGCTATACCCTGTTCCTCTTTCTCTACTAGAGAAAAATGACACTACTTTAAGTGGCGTGAATACCACTACCAATTCACAGTCCACTTGCAGCCATTTCTTTTATGACTTTCCTATTATAAAACCCTGTGTACTGCCCAGCCCTCCTCACCTGAAGCACATGACCATGTCTCTTTGTTTAGAACCTTGAGGATAATGAGTATGCCTTTTTCAACCTTCTACTGCTAGTTGCAAACCTGTCTATGTCAAAACCTTCATCAAGCTCTTTTAATTGTCCTTCGCAGTCTTGTATATAGTCACTGACTCTCCACAAACTTATTGTCTGTAAACTACTAAAATATCTCTCATTCCAGAGACATTCCCTGAGTTCCACATATCCGTTTAGCTGACATTTAATCTTTTTCTTGTGATGCAAAGTGCTCAAGAATATTGTACCATTTCTTCTCTTATTCTGTTCACTATTCAACTAAAATAATCTGATTTATGCTCCTAACATGCTAGTTGAACTTCCCTCAGCAGGGTCACCAATGGGTTTAAGTTTATCTTACTGGTCCTTTTATCTCATTTAACGCTATAGGTCACTTTCTCTTTTTTTTTATTTTACTTAGGTTTATTGAGTATAATTTATATATAGTAAAATTCACCCTTGTTAGCAATCATTTTTGTGAATTTTGACAAACACATATAAAGTCATATAAAGTCACCACCACAATCAAAATATAGAACGGTTCCATCTCTCCAATAAATTCCCTTATATCTGGGCCATGTCTGATTATTATTATTCTATATATTCTTCATAGGTGATTTCACCTACTCTAAGAATAGATGGCTCCCAATGGAGCTAATGACTTCCAGGTTTTGTCTCCATCCTGACTTCTCCGTTAAACTTCTATCATATTTCCAATGGTCTGACAAATATCTCCACTTGGAAATCTCAGAATCATCTCAAATTCAATATATCCAGTATCAAAGTAATCACTTATTTCTCTAAACATTTTCTTTTATCTCAGGTTGTAGCACTGGCTTTAATGAAGCTAAAATCCTAAAGCTATTTTGATGGACTTCCCCCTTGAGTCCCTTTTCCTCACATGGAAATTCATATTTTACAAGGTGCCCTGGTTTTATCTGGTATGTTTGTAGCACTTGACCACTCCTCTTCATTTCTTTCTGCCCGCTTTTTATCCCTTATGTGTGGATGCTTCTCATTTCCCTGACTCCAGTTTTGCCCTCCTTCAAATTGTTCATCATCAAGCAGCCAAAGTTGTCTCTTTAAAATACAGATTTGGCTTTGTCACTCCTTTTTCATGTCTCTGCTTAAGCCCTTTAGGGTGTTGGGTGGGGAGTTTGGGACATTCTCTTCCAAGGTAAACTGTTAGTTTCTCAAATTTTACTATAAAAGTATCTGGCATCCCAGTCGTCTTGTACTTTTCCAATGTCATCCTCAGAAATTTATGAGTTCTACAAGGCTGGAGATCATTTAAATTCCCCATATTTAGTTCTAGTAGCAATCTTCTGAGTATATAGGCATACCTCATCTTATTGTGCTTCATTTCATTGTGCTTTGCAGAAAACGCATTTTTTACAAATTGAAGGTTTGTGGCAACCCTGTGTGAGCAAGTCTGTTGGCGCCACTTTTTCAACAGCTCGTGCTCACTTTGTTTCTCTGTGTCACGTTTTGTTAATTTTTATAACATTTCAAACTTTTTCATTGTTACTGTATCATTTTAGTGACTCTGATCAGTGATCTTTAGTATTTTTGTGTTTCGAGGGTGCCACGAACAACAGCTAACTTAACTGTTATGTGTATTAGTTGTGTGTATTCTGACTGCTGTACCCATTCTCCCATCTCTCTCCGTCTCCTTGGGCCTTCCTATTCCCTGAGACACAACAGCATCAAAATTAGACCAATTAACAACCCTGCAGTGAGACTGGGCGCAGTAACTCATGCCTGTAATCATAGCACTTTGAGAAGCCAAGGTAGGAGGGTAGCTTGAGCCCAGAAATTTGAGATCAGCCTGAGCAACATAGCAAGACTCCTTCCCTACAAAAAGTACAAAAATTAGCTTGACACAATTGCACATGCCTGTAGTCCCAGCTACTCGAGAGGCTGAGGTAGGAGAATCACTTGAGCCCAGGAGTATGAAGTTGCAGTGAGCTGTGATGATGCTGCCATACTCTAGCCCAACAACATATTGAGACCCTGTCCTGGGGGGAAAATAGAAAAAGGAGAGAAACTCACTCTGTAATATAAAAGTGTAAGGTAAAGCAACAAACACTGATGTAGAAGCTGTAAGTTATGCAGAAGATCTGCCTAAAATAACTGATGAACATGGCTACACTACACAACAGGTTTTCAGTGTAGAAAAAACAGCCTTCTTTTGGAAAAAGATGACATCTAGGACTTTCCCAGTTGGCGAGGAGAAATTAATGTCTGGCATCAATTTCCAAAGGACAGGCTGACTTTCCCTGTTATGAGCTACTGCAGCTAGTGACTTTATGTTGAAGCCAGTGTTCCTTTACCATTCTGAAAATCCTAGGGCCCGTAAGAATTAATGGTACACCTATTCTGCCTGTGCTCTATAAATGGAACAACAAAGTCTGGATGACATCACATCTATTTACAGCATGGTTTACTGAATAGTTTAAGCTCACTGTTGAGACCTACTGCTCAGGAAAAAAGACTTCTTTTAAAACATTATTGCCTGTAGACAATGCACCTAGTCACCCAAAAGCTTTGGTGGATATGTACAAAGAGATTAATGTTGTTTTCATGCCTGATAACAAAACATCTGTTCTGCAGTCTACATGGATCAAGGAGTAATTATGACTTTCAAGTCTTATTATTTAAGATATACATGTTGTAAGTCTATAGCTACCATAGATTCCTTTGATGGATCTGGACAGTATAAACTGAAAACCTTTTTGGAAAGGATTCACCATTCTAGATACCACTAAGAACATTCTTGATTCATGAGAGGAGATATGAACATGAACAGGCATTTGGAAGAAGTTCTTTCCAACCCTCACAAGTAACTATGAAGGGTTCAAGACTTCAGTGGAGGAAATAACTGCATATGTCATAGAAATAGCAAGAGAATTAGAAGTGGAGCCTGAAGATCTGAATGGATTGCTGCAATCTCATGTTAAGAGGATATGCTTCTTATGGATGAGTAAAGAAAGTGATTTCTTGAGAGAGAATCTACTCCTTGTGAAAATACAATTAACATTATTGAAATAACAATAAAGGGTTTAGAATAGTGTATAAAGTTAGTTGATAAACAGTGGCAGGATTTGAGGTGACTGACTACAATTCTGAAAGAAGTCCTGTGGGTAAAATTTTATGGAACAGCAGTATATGCTGCACAGAAATCTTTCGCAAAAGTAAGAATCAGTTGATATGGCGATCTTCACTGTTGTCTTATTTTAAGAAACTGCTGCAGCTACCCCAGCCTTCAGCAACCACCACCCTGATTAGTTAGCAGACATCAACATCAAGGTAAGACCTTCTACCAGCAAAAACATTACAAGGCTCAGATGATCATTAGCATTTTTTAGCTATAAAATATTTTTAAATTAAGGTATGTGCATTGTTTTTATAGACTTAAAGCTATTGCACACTTAATAGGCTACAGTATAGTGGAAACATTATTTTTATATGCACAGGAAAACCAAAAAATTTGTGTGACTTTCCTTCTTATGATAATCACTTTATTGCAGTGGTCTGGAACCAAACCTTTAATATCTCACAGGTATTCTGATATAGTCATAGGATCTGAATGTAACTTTATGTATTTGCTTACTGTGAACACTAGCTGTGAAGTGTAATGGCAAGATCAAAGCAACAGTTTGGCACTCCATGTTAGCCTTTCTCCTTGTCTGTCTCTGTGACCTTGGGTGAATTTCCTAACTCCTTTGATTCTTATCCAGAAAATGAGGATAATAATATTTACCTCATGAAGTTGTAGTGAAGATAAAATGTGATATATGGAAAGCACTTAACACAATGTCTGACACATACTAAGTACTCTGTGAGTGTTAAATAATATTAACACTTCTGTTTTTTTTGACTAGTATTAAGGACCCAGATGTTGTCTTTGAACTGTACTAATATTATACAGAATGAACGGATATTATGATCTCTGCCCTTAGGAATTTATCTTCCAAAGTAGAGAAGCTCAAGAGTTTGATACTTTCTGAAAAAAAAAAAAAAAAAAAATTTTTTTTGAGATTTAGTCCCACTCCGTCTCCCAGAACAGAGTGCAGTGGCATCATCACAGCTCATTGCAACCTCAGACTCTCAAACTCCTGGGCTCTAGTGATCCTCCTGCCTCAGTCTCCCGAGTAGCTAGGAGTACAGATGTGTGCCACCATGGCTGACTAATTTTTTCTACTGTTGGTAGAGATGGGGTCTCAAACTCCTGAGCTCAAGCAATTCTCCTGCCTTGGCCTTGCAGAGTGCTAGGATTACAGGTGTGATACACTGTGCCCGGTGCCTTCTGAAAAATTCTTAATATTCTTGATATGTGATGGTGACAGATCCCTTAGGATAACCCTTATACATGTATAACTTTGCTTAAAGGTTTTTGTACCCGTTATGTCATTTAATCTTCACAATAGACAACTTCTCAAGGTGACCTGCAATGATCGGGAAGTGGGAAGAAGGTCTGCTTAGAACAGTGAATCTTAAGGAGAATCTGTAATTGAAAGTTTTAGGGCATCCATTAAAGTATTAGCTAGAAATATCATCTTATTTAGGTGTTTAAGAGTCAAGGAATTACCAGAGTAGAAAATCTCGGGAAGATACTCATATTGAAAAAATTAAATTTTGAGCAAGGTTTTTAATGTAGTCTACATTGAGAAGAGAGTATCGAGGCAAGAATGTAGGAATTAACACTTATAAATGAAAGGTTAGCAAAATAATAAAATAAAGCCAAGCTAGGATGAGATAATGACAGAGTTTTCAGGGCTAACCTGAGAGCCTGGATCTTGTACCCTTGAAAGAACAACTGTTTCTATAGGCCTGGGACAGATATCTGGCAGCCACAAACAGTCTCTGCCTCTGAAAGAGCTTTCTGGAAAATGTGCAATGAAAATGCTTTTTCAAGGGAAGTCTGACAGCAGAGTTGTAGTAGCTGAGGTGCAAGGTAACAAGAGTCTGTGAAATAGACTAAAAAAGAAGGGGGATTATGTCAGGAGTGGAAAATTGGGAAGAAAGAAAATTTAAAGGAATGGAGAAAATATAAATAGGGCAGCTAAAAAGTGAAAACTGTCTAAAGGTTTATCCTCTGATGAATGGATAATCAAAATGTGGTGTATACATACCAGAGAATATTCAGGTGTGAAAAGGAATGAAGTTCTGGTCCATGTTATATGGATAAACCTTCAAAAAATTAGGCTAAGTGAATAAAGTCACAAAAGACCACATATTATATGGTTCCATTGATGAGAAATGTCTAGAATAGGCACATTTCAGAGAGTTAGAAAGTAAATGAATGTTTGCCAGAGGTTGAGAAGAGAGATGAAGGGGGGAGGGTGTATAATGCTCACAGGGTTGCTTTCTCAGGCTATGAAATGTTCTGAAATGAGACAGTGGTAATGGTTGCACAACTCAGTATATGTACCCCAAGCCACTGAATTGTATAGTTTTAAAGGTGCATTTTATGGTGTATGAATTATATCTTAATAAAGCTGATACATACATACATACACACACACACACACACACACACATATATACAACCAATGATACGATTGTGCCACCAGAATCTATATAAGACTCTGGTTAGGGAAGTTATAGCTTAGAAATTCAGGAAGTTTCAACAGAAACACCGTAATTGACAGTACCAGAGGTACAAGATTGTTGGGATACAGCCAAAAATTATGTCTTTTGACAATTTTATGCCTAAACTATGTACTGTTTTTATTGTCCCTTTTTATTTTACTAGTAATTATGTCTTACCTGAGATCAAGAGAGTGTTCTCAGCTTGGTATTGAATGTAGCACCCATGGAACCCTCTAGAATAGAGGCATTGTTTGATGTCACAAATATGGAATGCCCAGCTGGGCCAGAAATCAGAATGGTTCTTTGTGGTCAAACCACATAGGGGATCTTTGTTAGAAGTAATGATTCCGCATTTCCTTCTTGCCTAACTTGGTCTTTATATGTTGTTGCCTCCATTGAGCCATTCTAAATCCTTCAGCTTCTACCTGGGACCATTCTGGGTCGGTCTTGTCTTTCCAACTGTCCATTCATTCCTTTATCCATCCATCTGTTCAATCCCCCGTTCTTTCTAGTGCATTTCACAGACTCTTGTTACCTTGCACCTCAGCTACTACAACTCTGCTGTCAGACTTCCCTTGAAAAAGCATTTTCATTGCACATTTTCCAGAAAACTTTCAGAGGCAGAGATTGTTTCTGGCTGCCAGATATCTGTCCCAGGCCTATAGAAACAGTTGTTCTTTCAAGGGTACAAGATCCAGGCTCTCAGGTTAGCCTTGAAAACTCTGTCATTATCTCATCCTAGCTTAGCTTTATTATTATTTTACTAACCTTTCATTTATAGGTGTTAATTGCTACATTCTTGCCTCGATGCTCTCTTCTCAGACTACATTAAAAACCTTGCTCAAAATTTAATTTTTTCAATATGAGTATCTTCACAAGATTTCCCATTCTGATAATTCCTTGACTCTTAAGCACCTAAATACAATTACGTCAATTTAAAATGCTTATAGGACTTTACTCATATTGATATGTATGCATCTTACCTCTCCAACTCTTTTATATCTTTGTCAAGGTTAGTAAAGCTTTTATTTTTATTATCCCCAATGAGCTTTTATTAAATGTTTATTTACTCATTTAAGCAAATGAGTAGCTTTGTGTTGATGTTTTCGTAGGGTTTTTTTGTTTTGTTTTTTAGTGTATCTGGTAGTAATAAATCAAGTATATTTAAAATCACCACCTTGGTAGGAAAAATTTGTTCGTTTTAATAGTAATAGCTATCATTGATGAAATGCTTGCTGTTTACCAGGCACTGTGATATTAACTTCTTTAACCTTCATAACAGCTGTTTTTGCAGAAGAGGAGACTGAGGCACAGAGGAGATGATACTTGCTAAAGTTTATATAGTTATTAAGTGGCAGAACCAGAATTAAAACTAAGCTCTACAGGCTATGCTCATAACCACATCTCCGTATTATCCCTCGAATTAAACTGTATATCCTGTAAACAAATTTTAGACTTTAGCAATCAAAATTTAAAATTATTTAAAATTATTCTTAGTAAAGTAAGATATTCTCTTATATTAGAGATGAATATAATATTTAAATAAAGTATTAATAACAGTTGGATAAACAGATAGATGATGACAGGTGTGCAAGTTAAATGTACTCACCCTAATTAACTTAAAAGGGACAGCAAAAATCACTGATTATCTCCAGTCCTTTAGTTAATAGCTGTCTTCAAGTTTCTACTTATATGAGAATCCATGCATATAACCTACACATCACCTCAGTACCTAATGCACCGTTGAAAAAATAAAATAGAAGTCATTATTTATGTGATAGCATTCAGCATTTGATGATATACTCAATAACATCCGAAAACTATTATGGCTTTTGTAACATAATACCATCGTTAATAGTTGTCATTCACTCTACAGGTACTAGCTGAATCCCAGACTGTCATAATTGTAATTATTAATTTTTTATAGAATTAAAATAAGGTTTGAATGGCATTTGAGACATATAAATCAGTATATTTGAACATACAGGATGAAACTCCCTTTGAAATGTGATATTGCACATAGATGTTCCATAAATTGTATAAATCACATTACAAATCATGTTATCACCTCTATAACATGGTTTCCTGTACATCTTACTAATGGAATCTACTCTAATTATAAAGCCATTCGAAGGTACAAAGCAGTGTGTATAATATCAAAAAAGGGAAAAAGCTGTATGCACGTTCATACATGTAATACACACATGTGTATGCTTGCATACATACCAGTATTTTCTGAAGTCAAGTAAGAAATACTTAACAGTGATTTCCTCTGGGGAGAGAGACCTACAACAAGATGGGAAAGAGAAGATTTTTTTCAGTTTTTCCTTGTTTGTTGTGAAGTATTTTTGTCCATGAGTATGAATTATATTTGTTATAATTATAACCTGAAGCAAGTTTAATTATATATCTTGCAGTTAAGTTTCTTGGATCTAATTTAAATAATAATTTCCTCATGATAAATTATATATATGAAACTTCGATTGTCAAATTTCAAAATGTACCTACCAGTCTGTTTTGAATGATTCCTAATATTCTTCAAAAAGACCTTCAATGCCTCACTTATTATTAACATCAGTTATCATTCTTTAGCAATATGAATAGGAAGAATGGAAGTATTCTTCAGAAATTTATTTTTGGGGTAAATTTCCAATACCATTTGTATCATTTTTTCATCAAAGTAAGAATGCAGAAAAATTCTACCTTTTTGGATTAAAGATTTAGTACTTATTGTTCAGTTGAACAAACATTTGAGCAATTAAAGTTGTGATAAGTAGATGCTGACTTTTCTTCTTCAGATTTCCAAAACAGACTCTAGGTTTTCTCTAAGATTGTATTTATTTTTACATGAATTATAAATTAGAATTTTTTGATTGCCTATTCAGGCAAAGAATATTCAAGTTGGGAACTGTCATGGAAAACCAAGAAATACGAATGGCCTACCCAAGGATTTTTATAATGTGTCAAGAAAGAATGTGATAAATCCATGCTAAACTATTTTTGGTAGAAAATCTAGCATTAAATTTATTAACAGATTGATTTCATTGTTCAGGCAACCTACTGTTTGACAGGCCCTCTTCTGATGTTTAGGACCACCGAGATGACTGAGATAAAGTCTCTTTCCACCAGGAACTCGATGGTTTTAATAGAGAGACAGATTTATAAACATCAGTATGGGTAAGGTGAACAGGGAGTAAGTGATGACCTCTGTTAGAATGTGTTTTGTTACTCATAGTGGTTCCCTCATATTAAAGTTATAGTAAATTCCTCTGCGCTTTGCAGACTGGCAGTGTGGACTCAATGATGATCAGATAAAAGGTCTGCTTTTTTTTTTCCCATCCACGTTTACATCTAAGCAATGAACAGTAGTATTTTATTTAGAGACAAGAAGCATTGAGTAGACCTGGCGCAGTGGCTCACGCCTGTAATCCTAGCATTCTGGGAGGCCGAGGCAGGCAGATCACTTGAGGTCAGGAGTTCGAGACCAGCCTTAGCAAGAGCAAGACCCCATCTCTACTAAAAATAGGAAGAAATTAGCTGGACAACTAAAAATATATATAGAAAAAATTAGCCGGGCATGGTGGCACATGCCTGTAGTCCCAGCTACTCAGGAGGTTGAGGCAGAAGGATGGCTTAAGCCCCGGAGTTTGAGGTTGCTGTGAGCTAGGTTGATGCCATGGCACTCTAGCCTGGGCAAAAGAGCAAGACTCTGTCTCCAAAAAAAAAAAACTTTGAGTAGATACAAAGTAACTACTTGTGTTGTAGTCTCTTCCCTAATTGAATTATATATTTGTGCTGTCATGATTAACATTCCTGCATCTGTACTAGATTTACCTTGAATTAATTTGCAGTCTGTTTTGATGCTGGTTGAAGTGACACAAAAGCATTTTTTATTAAAATGCAAAAATGCCTAAGAGGCTGCAGAAGGAGCAGTAAACTATAATAGAGAAGACTACAAAATATGCTAATTGGCTTATTGGAGTCATCGTTGTTCTCGTTGTTAACAGAATTGCTTAATGGACTGCCCTTTGCTGAACTTTTTGGAGCAAACTTTCTACTTAGAGTCACTTTACTATTTTAATTTTCTGATGACTTGACATACAATGGTGTTGGGGTAAGACACAAACTGCGTTCTTCCCACTACCCTCTGTTAGTAAACTGTACGTCCTCTCCTGTGACAAAAGCAAAAGAAAAATTAACTAAGATAAAATTGAAGTTGGAGTTCAGACGAGAAAGTGCAGAAACAAAGTAGAGTTGAATAGCAGGGTAGTGAGTTGGAACGGCAAGAGTTTTGAAGTTACATTTATGTTTTAATTTCTGCTCCAAACTTTACTTTCTCTGGAATGGGGCAACTTAGTTAACCTCTCTGTACTTTATTTTTCTTACCTCTGAAGTGGGGATAATAGTACCTGCCTAACACAAAGAGACTGAACTAATGTTACTCTTGTAGAGAGACGTTAATCTTAGATTTAATTTTGATTGCAGGTCATTTATGCATTCAGAGATCTTCAGTGAGCATCCATTATGGCCCAGGTTCTCTGAATTAATTGCTGGATAGGAGGAGGGGACTCCTAAGATACAATCCTTATCCTTAAAGGTCTCAAGCTCTAATAATGTATTCTCAGCTTGCATCCAGGCCATTGATTGTGTAGAGTAGAAAGTGTACATTGAGTTGGTGGTAAAATTGTTAGCATTGTAGAGCAGGAGGTGGGCCTGATGTTGACCAAAAGATGGAAACTAAATTCCTAACTTTGATATGCCCCAGAGGCCAGAGAAATACATGCTCTTAAAGATGTAGAATGTGGGACTAGTAGTGGTTTAACTTTCATGCAAGTGAATTCCCTTTAAAATCTTTGACTTTTAAAGTAGCACTCTGATAAGTATTTGAGATATTATGAAAAAATAAGGGTTCAGTTAAGAGAAATTGATATTGGAGACAGGATAGAAATCTTGAGTTTCTGAAAGAAGACATTTGTCCAATCTGGAAACAGAAACAGCAGGACTTGGTGACTAATAGGAATGTGGGTTAAGAGAAAACTTAAGAAGAGTTTGTAACAGGCACTACAAAATGCTACAAAAAATTTGAGTATGGTGGTGAATAAGAAGGCCATTGAAGTTGTGATAAAGTTGTCATTTGCTATTCTGAGAGAAATTCTGTCACCTGACCAGATACAAGCACCACAGATTTAGAGAAAGAAAGTGACATCAAGAAGGTAAAATTATAAGAATGCCCATGGCAGGGTGATATCCTGGGGATACCTAGAAGGAATGGGAACAAAAACATAAGGCAAATGGCCAGACACAATACACACCAGACCCGCTGAAGCATGGAGAGAGGAACAGAAGCAGGTTTACCTTTTTTTCTATTATCCATCCCATTCTGGAGCAGAGCCTAAACATCTACCCAAAGTTGGGGCTTTTAGGCTTTATAGTTAAGGAAGCATTATCTCCTCACCTAGTGATATCAGAAGCTGGGCTATAATGACAAAAATTTGAATCCAGCTGTATTCTTCCAGCTAAGCATGTATAGCTGTGGAATCAGCAGCTCATATCCTGGTATAATTTGAACACTGGTATCTTGTTTTGAGTTGCAGATGGCTGACATGGCAACCCTGTTGCATCATCCTTGACCTTAGAATGGTGATTTGAAGCCCAACAGCTGTTCTTCTGGCATGGTCAGGGACTGAGGTCAGCTTATATAATGAAGCACACTACTGAACTGATAGCACAACTTAAACACTGTACCTAGCTTCCAGTTCTGTTCTGCAAAAACAAAAACAAAAACAAAAAAAACCTGTGCCTTTAATGTTTCCATTGAGATTAATGGTTTCCATACAGCTACTGCTATTCTCTTTGTCTAACCTTGAACCAATAGCATAATTACCTTAGGTTGCAGTCGTTTTATAATATCTGAGTATTACAAGTCCACTAACTTTTTATTCTGCATCAAAATTATGTGGCATTTCTTGGCCTTTGCATTTCCACTTATAAAAAACAACATATACTATTGTGCTATACACAAATAGGCACTTGATCAAGGGAAAAATTAGGAAATTATTTTGTCTATATTAATAAATATTGGTTGCATTTAGGGTTTCATATGGATTAACAATTTTCCTATAAATGTTTAGATCACATAATTCATTCTTAACATTTTCAGATATAGCCAAATATGAGTTATATATAAATTTTTATATGCACATCTATTACATAAAATAATTATACCTATTAAAATGGGTCAGATATTATGTTTGGAGGAACAGGAAAGAGGCAGACTGTTAGAACTTTAGTGTTTTGTTTTTTTTTTTTTTTGAAACAGAGTGTTACTCTGTTGTCCAGGCTAGAGTGCCGTGGTGTCAGCCTAGCTCACAGCAACCTCAAACTCCTGGGCTGAAGCGATCCTCCTGCCTCAGCCTCCCGAGTAGCTGGGACTACAGGCGTGCGCCACCACGCCCAGCTAATTTTTATATATATGTATATTTTAGTTGTCCAGCTAATTTCTTTCTATTTTTTTATTAGAGACGGGGTCTTGCTCTTGCTCAGGCTGGTCTTGAACTCCTGGGCTCAAATGATCTGCCCGCCTTGGCCTCCCAGAATGCTAGGATTACAGGCGTGAGCCACCACAACTGGCCTGAACTTTAGTTTTCTCTATAAATGGATAATTCATGGATTTATTATCAGAAAAACTGGACCACTGTTGATTCTAAAGCAGTTTTTTAGGGAGTGACCAAAATGAGTTGTTGTAAAGTCTAAAGGTCCCAAAAGTCTAAATACTCTATCTTTGAGTCTTTAGCTGTAGACCAGGACTTTGAGGTTAATGAAAAAATATCCTATGGAAAATTATATACCAAAGACTATTAACCTGGTGAGGCAAGGTTCACCTCAGGCAAGCAGAATTGGATAGTTGGCAGACAGGGTTATTGCCTTTGTTTGTTTCAGTTGATACTATTGTCGTTTAAAACAAGAAGAAGAAAATTAAAAGCTAAAAAGCAACAAAAATTTGGAAGAAATAATGCCCTTGGAATCCCACTACCTGGATGTACAGATATATATTTATTTTCATAAACGGAAAAATACTATATATTCCATTTTAAAGACTTTTAAAAACGCTCCATATTTCATAGAGATACTTCTATGTCAGTAATCATACATTATGAATTCTTGGTAGGTACATAATAGATAACGTGGATATGCTTATGTTTTAATTATATTAGAAACCACCTAGACCACTTCAACCCCTTTAGTGAAGTGTAATAGACATGAGGTTAACGTACACATATTAAAGTATTAATTTTGACATGTATATACTCTGTATAAACCATCATGGTAATGAACATATTTATCACTCCAAAAGTTTCCTCATTACTGTTATAAATCCCTCCCTCCTGTACTACCCTCATCACCAATCCCAGGCAAGCACTGATCTGTTTTCTTTCACTATAGATTAGCTTGCATTTTTTTAGAATGTTATATAAATATATCCATTTACAGATGGGTAAAATGTAAACTCTTCTGTCTGACTTCTTTCATTCAGCAGGTTCATCTCTGTTTTTGCGTATGTTAGTAGGTCATTTTAAAAAATTGCTGAGTATGGATTTACCACAATTTATTTGTTCATGTATTAGTGGATATTTGGGTTGTTTCCTGTCCAGGGCTATTACAGATAAAGTTGCTCTGAACATCCATGTACAAATCTTTGTATGGGCATAGGCTGTCATTTCTCTTGGGTAAATAAATATGAGTGGAATGGCTGGGTTATATGTAGGTGTATATTTAATTTTATAGGAAACTGCAAGTCATTTCCCAAAGTAGTTGTGCCATTTTATATTCCCACCAGCAATGCATGAGAATTTCAGGCTATTTTTTTTCTGGTGCATTTCCTTTGTACCTTTTCTATAAATATATTATGTATACATAACAGTGTCTAGTTCTAGATTTTTGTTTTCTTTCATCCAGTTTTCTTTCTTGATGCTAGTACCCCACTGTCATAGTGAGACTTTGCACAAAGTCTTGAAATCAGATAATATTAATCCTCCAACTTTATTCTTCTTTTAAAAAGTTGTTTTGGCCATTTTAGGTCCTTTGCTTTTCTAGATTAATTTTAGAATCAGTTTTTTCTACAAAATAGCCGCTGGAATTTGATTTGGTTTGCATTTAATCTATAGACAGAATTTACAACTTGCGAATTGAGTCTTCTGGCCCATAAACATTATATATTTCACTATTTGTGTTCTTTAATTCTCTCAAAAATGTTTTGAATTTTCTAGTGTACAGGTCTGTTGTATCTTTTGTCAAAGTTATATCTTCTGATGCTCCTATAAATGGTATTTTTTAATTTCAATGCTTGTCATTATATATGAAAATATAATATATAACTGATTTTTGTATATTGGTCTCATCTTGCAACCTTGGTAAATTTAATTACTATTTTTTAAGAATTTTTGTAGAGATTCCTTTGGATTTTCTACATAAGTAATCATGTTTGTGAACAAAGACTGTTTTACTTCATTTCTAACTGAATGCATCCTTTATTTCTTTTTCTTGACTTATTGCATGTCAGCTAGAACCTGCAATACAATGTTGAATACAAGTGGTGAAAGTGAACATTCTTGTCTTTTTCCTGATTTGAGGGAGAAAGCATTCAGTTTTTCACCATTAAGTATGATGTTAGCTGAGGAATTTCTTTTTTATTCCTAGTTTGCTGAGGGATTCTTTATTTTAGTCAAAAATTTATATTGCATCTTGTTAAATGTATTTCTTGCATCTGTTGAGAGGATGATGTGGTTTTCTTTTTCATTATTATTTGATATTTGAATATTAAACCAACTTTACTTTCCTGGGGTAAATGATATATAGTTATGATATATATTTCTTTTTGTATATTATTGGATTTTACTAAAATTTTATTTAGTTTTTTTTTTCTTTTTTGCACTTAAATTTATAAGGGATGGTAGCCTGTAGTTGTCATGTTTGTATATCTGGCTAATTCTGACCTCACAGAATGAGTTAGTAAGTATTCCTTTCTTCTTCAGTATTCTGGAAAAGTGTTTGTATAAAATTCATAGTTTTTTCCTCAAATGTTTGGTAGAATTCACCAGTAAAGCCTTGAAAAAAATACAATGGAGAAATGAGGAGAAAATAAGTCGATTGAAACTGATTCATAACTGATGCAATTGTTATAATTAGCAGACAAAATCATTAAATATTTGTTAGCTACAGTTCCTATAGCTGCATTTCATATATGCAAAAAGTAGAGACAAGGAATTGACATAACTAGAAAACACAGAATGGATGGAACCTAGTAAACAAAACTGGGAAGGCTATAGAAGACTTGAGCAGCACAGTCAACCAGCTTGACCTAATTGACAGTTAAACTTACAAACGAGAGATATATGTTCTTTCCAAGTACAAATGGCAGATTTACCAAGATAAACCATGTTATGGTTCATAAAATAAGTCTTTATACATTTTAAAGGATTCAAGTCAAAGCAGATACGTTTTTTGACCACAATGCAATTATATTGAAAGTCAATGAGAAAAATAACTCTGGAAAATCCCCCAAATATTTGGAAACTAAGTAGCACACTTTAAATACCTCAAAGGTCAAAAAAGAAATCAAAAGCTAGATGATTAAGTATTTCAAACTGATTGAAAATGAAAACCAAAATTTCAGATTTTGTTAGGTGTTTCTTATATTCATTTTCTATTGCTGTTTTAACAAGTCACCACAGACATAGTGACTTAACACAAATTTACTCTCTTACAGTTTTGGAGATCTTGGTCTAAAATGGGTTTCACTGGGCTAAAATCAGCAGGTCTGTGTTTCTTCTGGAGACTCAATGGGAAAATCTGTTCTCTTGTCTTTTCTATCTGTGAGAGGCTACCTGCATTCCTTGTCTGGGTCCCCTTCTTTCATGTTCACAGCCAACAGCGTAACATCTTCAGATCTCTCTCTGGTTCTCTTGCCTCACTCTTTCACTTGTAAGTACCTTTTGATTATATTGGATCCACTGGGTTAATCCCAGTTAATTGTTAATCCCATCTCAAGATCCTTAATTTTTGTTTTTAGTATTATTTGTTAGCACAATAACAAATGCAGACCTAAGTAGTCCACAACATATAACCAACCCACTGAACAACTCCTATTGTACACCTCACAGTTACCAGCTTAAGGTATTTCACTGCAGGTTTTCACAACTCCTGATTCGAACCTTTAGTCTTTTAATAATGAAGTAGATTGCCATATATAATAAGATACATTAACTACTCATTTTCTATATGGTATTTTATAGCCAGTTGTCCATTTTATATATATGAGATGATAGTCCCTAAAAATTCTGTTAAATATCAATGTTCCCTTTCAAGAAAGGAAAACAAATTCCTTTTCTTTTAGATAAGAAAGTATGTAGACTTAGAGGGACTTTACATAAATGGCCATGTGTGTAACCTGTACAAAATTAAGCTATTTTCAATTGACAGACTACAAGCAACTGAACCCAAATGTCTACATGTACATTGTTTTCTGTGCTACATTTCAGCTAATATTGCAGAACTAATGACATTTTTAAAAGTTGCTTTTACCAATTCTGTCTAACGTAGCAAGATACTTTAAGTTACAACAAAATCTTAGGAAATAAGACTAAATAATGTCTGTTATAAAACTACCTTACTCTTTACCAACTCCCACCCTCCCCTTACATCTTCAGAATCACACACAGCTGTCTTCTGTGACAGACTATCTAAGAATTGTGAAAACCCAATTTATGTAGCATATTTTGTGATCCACTGTCTGGCCATCCTATCATGTTCTGCTTTGTTGGTCATATGCTGAGTGACAATATATCCCAACAAGGTGTCAGCAGGATTACAGTCTCTAAGAAGTGAGCAGATAGAAAGGAGGACTTTAGAAATGGTTATCTTTCAACATGTCCAAGCAAATAACACCTTGACTGTTAATATTACAATGATAGAGTCTTGTCCATAATATTATAATAATAGAGTCTTGTCCGAAATATAACCTTTGGAGACTTGAAGGGATATTCTGGTGTAAAAGTATTATCAAAGAAAAGAATACACCACCCTCATACACAGATCCTGGAGGCCCTAGGATGTTGATCTCCATTCATAGATGTTATTGCCTTTGGGACCAGCACTGCAGTTTAGGTGGAGGATGTAAAGTGATGTGTGCCAGTTCCTTCTGAATCTTGCTCTCCCCAGGGTGTCCTGTAACTTCCTGTGGGACTGCTTTCTTCCTTCTCCATGATCTGCTCTTAGCTGGCACTGGACACAGAGCTGTTTCCCACAGTTTTCTCCATCTGCACCAACCCTCAACTTCACCTCAAGATCCTTAATTGTATCACATTTGCGAAGTCAGTTTTGCCATGTAAGGTTACATATTCACAGAGTCCCAGCATTAAGACATCTTTGATGGTCCATTATTTTGCCTACCACACCACTAAAGCAATACTTGGATGGAAATTTATACTACTAACTGCATATATTAGGAAAGAAAACAGGCCGGGCGTGGTGGCTTACACCTGTAGTCCTAGCACTCTGGAAGGCTGAGGCAGGAGGATCACTCAAGGTCAGAAGTTCGAAACTACGAAAGAAAACAGTATCTCAAATTATTAACCTCAGCTTCCACCTAAAGAAACTATTAAAATAAGAGCAAATTAAACGCAAAGGAAATGGAAGAAAGGAAATAATAAAGATAAGATATGAAGTAAATGAAATGGAAAACAGAAACACAAAGGGGAAAATCTATAAAACCAATCAGTGGTTACTGAGAATATCAATAAAATTAATAAACCTTTATACCACTAAACACCTATAATCAAAAAGGTAGAAAGATTTCAAATAAACAATCTTAATGATATACTTCAAGGAACTAGAAGAGCAAGGACAAACCAAACCCAAAACGGGTGGAAGGAAAGAAGTAATAAAAATCAGAGCAGAACTAAAGGAAATAGAGACTAAAAAATTTTTTTAAAAATACAAAGGGTTAATAAAATGAAAAGTTGGCTTTTTGAAAAGATATACAAAATTGATAAACTACTTGCCAGACTGACCAAGAAAAAAATAGAAGAGATCCCAATAAAGTCAGAAATGAAAAAGGAGACATTACAACTGATACCACCAAAATGCAAAAGATGATCAGGAAATATGAGCCACTATGCACCAACAAACTGGAAAACCTAGAAGTAAATAAATTTCTGAATACATACAATCTAGCAAGATAGAATCAGGAAGAAATAGAAAACCTAAACAGGCAAATAGCAAGTAATGAGATTGAAGCAGTAGGAAAGTCTACCAGCAAAGAAAAATCCAAGACTGGATGACTTCACTGCTGAATTGTACCAAATTTTCAAAGAACTAACACTAAAATTGAAGAGGAGGGAACTTGCCCTCACTCATTCTACAGAGCCAGCATTACCTTGGTACCAAAACCAGAGACAGATGCAGCAAAAAAAGAAAATCATAGACCAGTATCCCTGATGAATATAGATACAAAAATCCTCAACAAAACAGTAGCAAACCAAATCCAATAGCGCATCAAAAAAAATACTATACCATGATCAAGTGGGATTTATCCTGGGGATGCAAGTATGTTTCAACATAGATGAATCAATGAACATGATACATCACATCACATCAGCAGAATGAAGAACAAAATCCTTATGATCATCTCAATAGACACAGAAATGGAATTTGGCAAAATTCAATATCCCTTCATGATAAAAACTTCAGGAAATCAGGCATGGAAGGAATGTACCTCAACATAATAAAGGCCATATATGAAAAATCTGTAGCTGACATCATACTGAATGGAAAAAGGCTGAAAGCCTTTCCTGTAAGAACTGGAACGAGACCAAGTATGCTCATTCTAACAATTCCTGTCCAATGTAGTACCAGAAGTCCTCGCAGTCAGTCCTCGCAGAGCAGTCACAGTCAGGCAAGTGCAAGAAATAAAAGGCATTTAAGTTGGAAAAGAGGAAGTCAAATTGTTCCCCATGTTGGTAATAGAATCTTATAGGTAGAAAAACCTAAAGACTCCACCTAAAAACTCTTAGATCTGATAAATTCAGTAAAGTTATAGTATACAAAATCAATATACAAACATCAGCATTTCTGTATACCAGTAATGAACTAGCTGAGAAATCAAGAAGGCAATTTCATTGACAATAGCTACCAAAAACAAAAAAAACAAACAAAAAAAAACCATAGGAATAAATTTAAACAATGATGTGAAAGATCTCTACTGGGGAAACTGAAAAGTGCTGATAAAAGAAATTGAAAAGTACACAAACAAATGGATCCCATGCTCGTGGACTAGAAGAATATCATTAAAATGACCATACTGCCCCAAAGCACTCGACATACTCAGTGCAATCCCTAACAAAATACCAACATCACTTTTCAGAGAATTAGAAAATACAATCCTAAAATTAGTATGGAACCAAAATAAGAGACCAAATAGCTAAAGTAGTCATGAGCAAAAAGAACAAAGCTGGAGGCATCACACTACCTGACTTCAAAATATATTACAAGGCTATGTTAATCAAAACAGCATGGTATGGGTACAAATACAGACACATAGACCAATGGAACAGAATAGAGAATGTAGAAATAAATCCACATATTTACAGTCAACTGATTTTTAACAAAGGCACCAATAACATAAATTGGGGGAGAGGACAATCTCTTCAATAAATGGTGCTGGAAATATTGATATGCAAAAAATGAAACTGGATCCCCTATCTCTGACCATAATGCAAAAATAAACTCAAGATGGATTAAAGAATTACATATAAGACCCAAAACTATAAAATTGCTAGAAGAAAACTTAGGGAAGACACTTCAGAATATTGAGCTAGGGTCTAGGCAAAGATTTTATGGCTCAGACCTCAAAAGCACAGATAACAAAAACAAAAATAGACAAATGAGACTAAAGCTTCTGCACAGTGAAGGAAACAACACAGTAACAAGACAACCTGGTGAAATGTATTCAACTCAACAATGAAATTCCATTAAAAAGTGGGCAGAGGACATGAGTAGACATTTCTCAAAAAAAAAAAAAAGACGTACAAATGGCCAACAGGTGTATGAAAAAAATGCTTAACATCACTAATCATTGGGGAAATGCAAATCAAAACCACTATGAGATAACATCTTACCTAGTTAGAATGGGTGTTTTTTAAAAGATAAAAAATAACTGATGCTGGCAAGTATGCAGAAAAGAAGGAATACTGTTGGTAGGAATGTAAATTACTGTAGCCACTGTGGAAAACAGTATGGAGATTTCTCAGAAACTAAAAATAGAACTAGCATACAATCCAGCAATCCCACTGCTAGGTATTTATCCAAAGGAATCGAAATCAATCTATCAAAGTGCAGTGATATCCTGCACTCACGTTTATCCCAGCACTATACACAGTTGCAAAAATATGGGATCAACCTAAACATCCATCACTGGAAGAACTGAGTAAGATAATGTGGGATATATACACAATGGAATACCACAAGGCCATATAAAAGAATGAAACCATGTCACTTGCTGCAGTAGGGATGGAACTGGAGGCCATTATGTCAAGTGAAGTCACCAGGCACAGAAAGACACATCTGCTGCATGTTCTTACTCATATGTGGTAGCTAAAAACGTTGATTTCATGGAGATAGAGAGTAGAATGATAGATACTAGAGGCTGGGAACGGTATGTGGGTAGATAAGGGAGATGAAGAGAGATCAATACATGGGTGTAAACATACAATTAGAAGAAGTAAGTTCTGTTGTTCAATAGAGTAGGGTGACTGTAGTTAGCAACAGTGTATTATGTATTTCAAAGTAGCTATAAAAGAGAACTTGAAATGTCCATAACACATAGAAATGATAAATACTCAAGATTATGGATGCCTCAAATACCCTGACTTGATCATTACACATTCTAAGCATATAACAAATACATGTTCCCCAAAAATATATAAAATATATGTATCGATAAAAGGTATCTCTTTTTTAAAAAAAATGAGATTTGATTCTTAATTTGATGATGTATAGTGTTAAAGCCAAAGGTAAAAAAAAATTTGTGTTCTAGATATCTGTTCTTGATAGAGTTTAAGTCTATATTCTTTTTTTTATACTTTTATGTGGGCCCTCATACTATTCAAGCTCCTCGTGAAGCTTGAATAGAGTGGAAAGGTTTTAATATGCAATGGGAAGCATAATAACAATCCAATATATATTTCAAATAGCAACTCCTAAGAAGATACTGGAAAAACACTGATAGACTTACTCTCTAGTGTTACTTTTGGTTGACATCTCTCAGTGATCCAATACTCTGACATATTTTATCGCCATCATTATTTTTTTTCAGGTCATTTACATCTTCATTGTAAAACTTGTCTTTCTCTCACCTGGCTTTCTTCTTTGTGCCTTCCCAGTTTCTTAAACTGTCACATATTCTTAGATTCCTATGAGGATCTGTGAAAGGAAAAAAAAGAGGGGAGGGGGACAAAATAGGATCCACTACCTATAGAAAGTTTTTTTTTCTCCCCAGACTTTTACAGGGGTACACACATTTTGTTTACATAATTTGCTTTTGTACAGTTTGACCTTCACCCAGTTAGTGTGCATTGTACCCATTAGAGGTGAATTTACTCGTTCCCTCCTCTCCCCTCCCACCTACTTGATTTCCCTTGAGTTTTACTTCCATATGTGCTCATAAGTGTTGTTCAATTAGTTTCAATTTAGTATCAAGAACATGTGGTGTTTGTTTTTCTATTCTTGTGATACTTTACTAAGAATAGCCTCCAGTTCCATCCAGGTTGTTACAAAGGATACTAGATCACTATTTTTTTATGGCTGAGTAGTGCTCCATTGTATGTGTGTGTGTGTGTGTGTGTGTGTGTGTAACACATTTTATTAATCTAGTCATGTATTGATGGGCATTTGGGTTGATCCCACATTTTTGCAATTGTGAATTGTGCTGCTGTAAACATGCAAGTATAAGTGTCTTTTTTATAAAATTTCTTTTTTTTTCCTTTGAGTAAATACGTAGTAGTGGGATTGCTGGATCAAATGGTAGGTCCACTTTGAGTTCTTTGAGGTATCTCCATACTACTTTCCACAGAGGTGATACTAGTTACAGTGTATAAGTGTACCTTTCTCTCCACATCCATGCCAACATCTATTGTTTTGGGACTTTTTGACAAAGGCTATTCTCACTGGAGTTAGGTGATACTTCATTGTGGTATTTCTTTGCATTTCCTTGATGATTAGAAACGTTGAACATTTTTCCATGTGTTTGTTGGCCTAATATTAGTCTTTCTTCTTTTGAAAAGTTTCTGTTCATGTCTTTTGCCCACATTTTAATGGGGTTTTTTGGTTTTTTTCTTGCTGATTTGCTTGAGTTCTTTGTAGATTCTGATCAGTCTTTTGTCAGATGTGTAGCATGCAAAAATCTTCTCCCATTCTGTAGGTTGTCTGTTTGCTCTCGTGACAGTTTCTTTGGCTATACAGAAGCTTTTTAATTTGATCAGGTCCTATGAAAATACCACCATCATTTTTCACAGACAGAGAAAAAATAATTTTACACTTCATATG
>CAUYMX010002487.1:0-10248 GCA_963573855.1 Lepilemur septentrionalis | reverse complement strand
TAGATGTCAAAGACTGGCTAGAATGAGAGAGAAATGTGGCTTCTGTTTTTGTAACCTAGTAGTAAAAATGTGTCATATACGGCTGCAAGAGAAAGGGAAACAACGACACTAAAATAATCCTGCCGGGTGTGGTGTGTTACTTGGGAGGCTGAGGCAGGAGCATCACTTGAGGCCAGGAGTTGGACACCAGCCTGGGCAATATAGCAAGACCCCCATCTCTAAAAATAAGTAAATAAAAATTTGCCTGGTGTGTGGTGGCATGTGCCTGTAGTCCCAGCTACTCGGGAGGCTGAGGTGGGAGGGTGGCTTGAGCCCAGGATTTTTGAGGCTACAGTGAGCTGTGATGGCACCATTGCACTCCAGCCTGGGCAACAGAGGTCTCATAAGAAAAACAAAATCCTAATTTTTTTCTCTGTGATTTCAGCATGTTGCTCTAGTCCTATTGAGTTTTCTCCTCTCACATTCATTACAATTAGTTCTAAATTATCTTGACACCATTTTCTATACTTTAAACAAACCTCTTCCCCCAGACTTCTCAGGTAAGGTAAAAGCCTCTTGTTGAGGATATGGTCATCTTGGTAGATAAGAGGGACAGTCAGAAAGAAAGAGAAACTTTTATCTAGCAAAAGAACTCTGCCGTATCCTGACTTGTTACATAGCAACAATCAATTAGATGATGATTTCTGTTAAAAAGCATTCTATCGGTGGAAGAAATACGTTCATTTTTATAAGTAAAGAAAAAAAGTTTCTAGTTGAAGTCTGTTTTACAAGTGGCCTTTGGAAGGCACACCAAACTGTTTATTATTGGCATTAAAAATGCTGACTTAATGCTGGGTAAATCCCATACCCAGAAGATATTCACTGATATCCATCCATGGGTGAATCGACGAAGAAAATAATTTTTTAAAATTGGTAGTTCGATTGGTTCAGCTTGCCTCTCAGAGAAGTTGACTTTGTTTACTCTGAAAACGCCCCTCTCTCCTCACATCATACTTGCCCGACAGAAACTCCCACCCTGGCTAAATCCAACTATGTGTCTACTTCATGCCCACACAGCTGAGGATGACTGCTCTGAATTCAGACCACAAACCTTCAGGAGGCCTGCAGTGCCCCTCGGTGCCCCCTCCCCCACCCATACCCCAGCACCTCCTCTCTCATCCTCTCAGCTGATGGCTCTGCCTCTTTGAGAAGACAGAAGCAGTTAGAATGGAGTCCCACAGGCTCCCACCCTGATACCTGCTCTCCTACCTGCAAGTGGTCCACTGTTCTCTGCTTTCCCTCCAGGTGAATTTTCCATGTTCCTAAAATCATCTGCTTTGATCATATCCTCTCTTGCCTACTAAAAGATACTAACTCCAACAACTTTTCCTCTCTTCCTTGCAATTCCTACTTTGGTCCTCTCTGCTGGATTCTCATGAACATATAAATATGCTTCCAACTTAAAAATACAACAGGAAAAAACCTTCTTTGAACCCTAAGCTCACCCATCCTCCAGCTACAGTCTCCTTCTTTTACTCCCTTTATAGCTAAGTTTCTTGAAAGAAATGGATTGTCTGCTTCCTCTCCTCCCATCCTCTCCTGAAGGCTTTTGCCCTCACTGTGCCAGTGAGATAGCTCTTAATAAGCTCTCCATTGACTGCCAATTGCTAAATTGAATGGTCAATTCTCAGTCCTCATCTTACTAGAATTTCCAGCAGCATTTGATACTGTCAGCCAATCCTCATCCTTAAAACACTTTATTTTCCCATATCTCCATCCTCTAACGTTAGAAGTGTTCCAGGATTCAGTCCTTACATAACATTTTTTTTGTCTACACTCATTACCTGTGATCTCATCCAGTCTTGTGGCTTTAAATACCAGCTATATGGTGATAACTCCAGCCCGGACTTCTCCCCTGAACTGCAGACTCTCATATCCAGATGACTAGCATGCCCCAAATCCAGATAATTTTCCCTCAAAATATGTTTCTCCTGTAGTCTTCTTCAATCAATAAATGAAAACTCGGCCAGGCGCGGTGGCTCACGCCTGTAATCCTAGCACTGTGGGAGGCCGAGGTGGGAGGATCACTTAAGGTCAGGAGTTTGAAACCAGCCTGAGCAAGAGCGAGACCCCGTCTTCTACTAAAAAACAGAAAGAAATTAACTGTCCAACTAAAAATATATAGAAAAAAAATGAGCCAGGAATGGTGGCACGTGCCTGTAGTCCCAGCTACTCAGGAGGCCGAGGCAGAAGGATTGCTTGAGCCCAGGAGTTTGAGGTTGCTGTGAGCTAAGCTGACGCCACGGCACTCACTCTAGCCCGGTAAACATTTTTAGACTATTTCTAAAAAAAAAAAAAAAAAAAAAAAAAGTTCAGATGCTAAAACTTGGGACACCTTGGATGACACCCCAACATTCTGGAGGATAACCTAGACCTGGCAGACCTTGTAAGGCAGAGCTGGCCCAGCACAGTTGGGAGGAGAGCCATGTTGGTCCTCAGCATTCTCTGATTTTCATTTTCAGCTCTTTTCCCTCTAGCCATTATTTGACTCTGCCCGTGACTGCTACAAGGTCCCCCTTCCCTGACCTCCCCCATGACAACCCACCTGGGCCCTTGCCAGGTGGCGCTGACCCCTATTCCACATTTTAAAGTCTGGAATCTTTCCCCAGTCTTCTTCCCTATAAAAATCCCCTGGGAACTTCATAATCTTGCAGGAAAACATGACAAAATCAGTTCAAAAGGAAAGAACTAATGACTGTCTAATAGTTTAGATAACTCCTCCTAGAGTGCTTACCTTTTGGAGAGGCAATGAATGAATGAAAAAAACGAGGCTCCAGATGTCCAGGACCAAACAGAAACTGCTTAGATCCTCAAAGTAACAGGAGAGTTAACTAAAATTCTAAGATTAATGCCAAAGAGGAAACACGACATTGACCCTAATCATAACTGATTTAGCTTTCAGTTCTTAATCAATCCTCTCTTTTTCCAGACAAATGTCCGTGAGTAGGTCCTTTATTTCTAATTTCTCATATATGGCAACATGACATGGTGCTATTTTAACTATGAAAAGCTGTTAAATGTCTTCATCACTTTATCCAAAAATGTATAATTTATCACATATGAGATGAAAGATGGTTGCTAAAGATTTCTTCCAAGATAAATGTCTGGTAGATCCTCCCAGACTCAAAGGACGCATTTTAAACTGATGAACAGGCTGTAAGATGAGATACTAAAACTTAGTGTGAACAAATGTCTAGACAATTGGTTCTGGATGGCTAAAGTTCAGCTTCTTCTTTCAATCCACAAATACCTGTTAAGTCACGCCTGTAATCCTAGCACTTTGGGAGGCCGAGGCGGGCGGATCTCTCGAGGTCAGGAGTTCGAGACCAGCCTAAGCAAGAGCGAGACCCCGTCTCTACTAAAAAAATAGAAAGAAATTAATTGGCCAACTAAAACATACAGAAAAAATTAGCCGGGCACGGTGGCTCATGCCTGTAGTCCCAGGTACTCGGGAGGCTGAGGCAGAAGGATCGCTTGAGCCCAGGGGTTTGAGGTTGCTGTGAACTAGGCTGATGCCATGGCCGACTCTAGCCTGGGCAACAGAGTAAGACTCTGTCTCAAAAAAAAAAAAAAACAAAACCAAATACCTGTTAAGGACCTATTGTGTGCCAGGCATTGTGCTAGATATTGAAGACAAAAGACTTCCTATCTTTAAGGATCTCACGGTTTAGTGAGAGGATGGGACAGGGTGGAGGAAACTTATAGTTAAGCAACTACAATAGGCTGTGATAAGCGCTGTTATGGAGCACAGAACCCTTTACCTGGCCTAGGTTGGAGAGAAGGACACACTGCAGGGAGATTTCTCAAAAGAAACCTGTGCTGGATTTTGAAGATCATACACGTCTGTAGTTTTAGTGCATGGAAAATATTTCAAAAGCACTTAAAGGGTGTTTCAAAAGCACAGAAGAAAGTATGGGAGATATTAATATATTCCAGTTGGTTGAGGGAGAAAAAGTAAAAAATCAGTTTAAGGAAAATTACTCAAAACTTGTAAATAAGGTAAAAGATAATTATATGACCTTTCATGCCATACTTAGAACATTTGCTAATGAGCCTAACTTTATTGCATACCTGATCATGGCTCAAACATTTTACAAGTCTGTAAATTTATAAGGTAATTTTCTTTTCTACCAATGTAAAGAAGATAACCCTTGAAGTTGATAGAAAGTGTTCTTTACATGCGTAGGAAAGGTTTATTGTCCTGGAGGACAGTTGGTAACTAATTTAGCAAGTTCACTGCAGAATTCCTTTTTTCCCCCTCATTCATTATAAAAATCCCAATTTCTCAAACTATCTTTGAAACCAGCTTGGCCATCCTGCTTGTTTCATCATTAAAGAGTTAGATAAAACTTTCCAATGAGCTCACTATTTTTGTATAAGAATTAGGTTTTTAACATTTTGAGAATTGTACATTGATGGCATAAGTATGAGCAGAAAAAAATAGCTCATATAAAAGCATATATTAAATATGACATACAAAGTGTTTAAATAAAGGAGTTATTTGTTTGGTTAGGTTTAAACAACACAAATTTGTCTTCTCACAGTTCTGGAGGCTAAAAGTCCAAGGTCAAAGTGCCACAGTGGTTGGTTTCTGGGGCAACCCCTCTTCCTGGCTTACAGACAGCTGCACTTGCTGTGCTCACTTGGCCTCACCTGTGCATGTGCTTGCAGAGAGAGCAAACTCTGTGGCATTTCTTCCCCTTTCTAGAAGGATACCAGTCCTATCAGATTAAGGCCCCATCTTAATGACCTCATTTAACCTTTATTATCCCCTTATAGGCCCTATCTCCAAATACTGGGGACTACGGTTCCAACAAATGAATTTTGTGGACACACAATTCAGTTCATAACAGACTGTTTTGAGGCTTGCAGGGCATAGATTTTTTTTTTTTTTTTTTTTTTGACACAGAGTCTCACTCTGTTGCCTGGGCTAGAGTGCCATGGCATTAGCCTAGTTCACAGCAACCTCAAACCCCTGGGCTCAAGCGATCCTTCTGCCTCAGCCTCCCGAGTAGCTGGGACTACAGGCATACGCCACCATGCCAGCTAATTTTTTCTATTTTTAGTAGAGACGAGGTCTCACTCTTGCTCAGACTGGTCTCAAACTCCTGACCTCGAGTGATCCTCCCTTCTCAGCCTCCTAGAGTGCTAGGATTACAGGCGTTTGCCACCGCACCCAGCTGGAGCAGGACACAGATTATCACTATGAGATTTTCAGTTTACGGATGATATTCTTTTTTTTTAATTTCAGAATATTATAGGGGTACATAAACTTTGGTTACATAGATTGCCTTTGTCCCACCTGAGTCAGAGCCACAACCATGCCCATCCCCCAGAAAGTGCGCACTGTACCCCTTAGGTGTGAATTTACCCATCCCCTCCCTCTCCCTCCCACCTGCCCAACACCCGATGAATGTTACTTCCATATGTGCACGTAAGTGTTGATCAATTTAATGGTGAGTACATGTGGCACTTGTTTTTCCATTCTTGTGATACTTCATTTAGAAGAATGGGCTCCAGCTCTATCCAGGATAATACAAGAGGTGCTAGTTCACCATTGGTTTTTATGGCTGAGTAGAGCTCCACGTTATACATATACCACATTTTATCAATCCACTCATGTATTGATGGGCACTTGGGTTGTTTCCACATCTTTGCAGTTGTGAAATGTGCTGCTATAAACATTCAAGTGCAGATGTTTTTATTATAGAATGTCTTTTTGTCATTTGGGTAGATGCCCAGTAGTGGGATTGCTGGATCAAATGGTAGATCTACTTTTAGTTCTTTGAGCAATCTCCATACTGTTTTCCATAGAGGTTGCACTAATTTACATTCCCAACAGTGTGTAAGTATTCTGTTTTCACGGCATCTATGCCTGCCTGCATCTGTTTTTTTTTTTTTTTTTTTTTTTTACTTTTTAATAATGGCCATTCTGACAGAGGTAAGACACTATCTCACTGTGGTTTATTTTTCATTTCCCTGATGATTAGTGATGTTGAACATGTTTTCATATATGTTTGTAGGCCATTTATTTCTCTTCTTTTGAAAAATGTCTGTTCATGTCTTTTGCCCACTTTTTCTATTCCCTAGCATTTTGGATAAGGGATACTCAGTTTTTACTATTATTAATGTCATTTTATAGAAAGTTTGAGTCACAGAAAAGTTAAATAACTTGCCCACGGTCACACAGCTAGTAATTAATTACCAGACCAGGGTTCAGACTTAGGAAACTGTTCTCAGAGATCACCATCACTAAGGTGGAATTATGAGAAGGAACAGTGAGTGACATTTAGGAATTGAAAGCGGCACTTGCTGACTACCAGCAAGCAAATGAGCACCTCAATCCTACAAACCACAAGGAACTGAATTCTGTCAATAAACATGTGAGCTTGGAAGAGAACCATGAGCTCCAATAAGGAGTAGAGCCTGTTGAGCTCCAATAAGGAGTAGAGCCTGTTTGACATTTTGTTTTGTAGGCTTTTGAGATCCTAAGTAGAGATTTCAGATGAGCTGCCCCTAAGTGTTACAGTTCTGCTTCCCTCTGTTATTATTGACAGTAACCATTTCCCAAATAATTCCAATGTACTATTAAAAAATGGTGTTTGGTACCAGGCCAAAGATCTGGGATTAAAAAAAGAAAATGGTGTTTGGAGTATGAATATGTTTGTGCTGATTGTAACACACAGGACAACCCTCATACAAGCAGGTTTAAATAATATCATCTGTTTTACTCTTGAAACCACTCACCATATTTGTGTTTGAAATCACCTTCTCCACTGTAATAAAGGTGAAGTTCCCACCACAGAACTTCATCCACTTTAATTTCAGAATTTGACAATGCATTTGCAAAACTGGAGTTTACTGTCAACATTTGATATGCTGTTGCATATCTAAAAATTACTTAAAATTTAAGAAGTTAACTTCAGAGCCAGGGATGGTGGCTCACGCCCGTAATCCTAGTACTTTGGGAGACCAAAGCAGGAGGATTGCTTGAGGTCAGGAGTTCATGATCAGCCTGAGCAAGAGCCAGACTCCATCACTACAAAAAATTACAAAAAAAAAAAAAATTAGCTGAATATGATGGTACACCCATAGTCCCAGCTACTAGGGAGGCTGAGGCAGGAAGATTGCTTGAGCCCAGGAGTTCAAGTCTGCAAACGAGTTATGATTGCAACATTGCACTCAAGGCTGGGTGACACAGCCAGACCCTGTCTCAAAAAAAAAAAAAAAAATGAGTAAAATTTGAGAAATTAGCTTCAATATATATTATATAGCCCATTTTTCATATGTCTATTTTGAGTTATGTATAATGCTTTTAGGAAGTTTTGATACTTTTAGATGCTGAATTTGTTAAATGTTGAAGAACTACTTTCATGCAAAGAGTCAAACGTCTGATTTCTGTTAACATTTATAGGGTGCTATTAAGTTAAATATCTCTGAATTAGGACTTTAAAGCAATAAAATTGCAAATTTATAATCCAGGAAAAAATCTGTAAAAATGATTTAGAAATGTTCCTCAATATGCCAACTAATGATTATGTTTATTCATTTATATATATATATTTATGTGATTTATGTAACATTATAATATTATTGGAGCTCAAGACATACCACCCCGAAATATAACTGTAAGAGACCTGAATATGCCACCCCCGAATATACTTCTTTGGTATATTGATTAGTTCGACCTGGTTATTTTGAAAAACAGCAGACACAGGAGTAGTGCTGAAGAGTTTTTCTTTTATAAAGGAAATTTACATCTATAAAGAAAATTTTTCTTAATAAAGGTATCTATACCAAGAAAAGAGCTACATCACCAGAGACTTTTATCTACATAAAAGGATGACCTTTATTTCCCACACATTTCCTCTCCTTATCCTCCCATAATTTGTATTCACTGTCCCCCAGAGCCCCAAGTCCCTATTCCTTTCTGTAGCTCAGGATACTACATAAACTTCAACCTGGCCTTTCCTTGAGTCTCATGTATCTGTGGGACTCCCATGCATACATACATAAATAAAATTGGCTTTCTTCTGTTAATCTGTTTTATGTCAATTTAATTGGTAGCTCAGCCAAAGAACCTGGGAGGGTAAAGGAAGTTATTTTCTCCTCCCCTACAATATATACTTTCTAGTACTGAGTAGATACAAATGGTAGGGAAAGAATACTAATTTTTCTTCAACCTTCATAGCTTATTATTTGGAACAAACTCATGTAACAAAAGACAGATTAACAATAGAAAAACACACAGAAGTTTATTGACATGTTTATTTTGTGTATACATGAGGGACATCCAGAGCATGAGTAATTTTCAAAGGGGTGGCGTTGAATTCCAGTTTATATAGCATCTTCAACAACTAACATAATTTTTAGAGAAGTAGCACTACAAGGAAAAGGACTTTGAGCCTTTAGGGGCAGAAACTTGTGGGTAGGCAAATAAATGGTTAAAAAAAAAGGTTAGTTAGTAAAGCTGATCAATTCTGATTCCTCTGGTATCAACTCTAGGCTCATAACCATCTAAAGTTGTCTTTGGTGGTTAACATTTGTTCTTGCTACTAGAAGCGGGTAGGGTGCAATTTGTCTTTAGAAATCTGTTTACTTCTTTTAGGCAAACAGAGCAGAGAGCTTTCCTGTATGTACTCCTGAATTGCCTTTAGGTCAATAATTCTTCATATTCTGAATCGACATATTCTGGCCTTCCATTATATTTAATAAGATAAGCAATTATTGAATAAGCTTTTTAAAAATATGTAAATTTACTCTCCCTGACCAGGAATTTAAATTAGTGACTTCAATATTGCCATTGAAAGCCTTCTCAGAGGATAAGAACAGTACTTATTATATTTGTAACAATATTAAAATATTTAACATTTATACCTCAATTCCTCTTATTTTTGCATTCCTCCTTCCTCAGTATTTTGTATGTTGTTTCCTTTTGAAAAATGATAAAATAGTAGTCTCACCCTGGAAAATTGAGATTTGGAAGAGTTCTTAATGTGCCTTAATTCTGTATGTTATGTGTTTTTTGAAGTCATTCATAACCACCGTAACAGTAAAACATAGTTTCTGTTAGAAAGAAGATGAGCAAATGCATCCAAATGAAGAGACAGTAGTACACAATATATCAAAAATGTGTTACAATCCTATACTACCATTTAAGTTTCATTCACCCCATGGCCCTTTGAATGGTGACAAGTAAACAAATTCCAAAAAATGAGCCATGGATGATGCAGAGAAATTACTAAAGCCCACATTCAGTTGTCTGATCTCAGAATAGGTCCATGATATTTAATCTTTCTCTTTGAGGACTCTGAATTAAACGAAGGATTTGAGGTAAAGAGGAGATTAGAGCTGAAGTTGGAGAGAGGGAAGCGTGAGAAGGGAAAGAGGATGCCAGTGAAGATGCCGATCCAGTGTGGCCCCGCTGAGGGGCAACAGGGTTCAGTCAAGAGGAGATGCCATCTGAAGAAGGTTCTAACAGGATTTCTCAAGGTGTACCCTGAAAAGATAGAGGAAAAATAAGAGAATAAAATGATGAGGTAGAATACATTATATAACACTTATTTGACTAACCAAGACAAATCTCTGGATCTATCAATAAATGCACACTCCAGAGAAGAGCGTCTCATGTTACCTCTAATAATATGTTTGTTTTAAAGTCTTAGGAATTTAGGTCTGAGAGACGTATAGAAAATAGGAAAGGATAACCATGGATATTTCATAAAATAAGTGTTTCATTCTTATTCATAACTGCCAGTAATGCAAAGAACGTATCTAACAAAAACACCCCATTTTTCTTTTGTGTTAATTGCTAATGTATATATCTATCATTATGAGAAGTATAAGATGTCTCCATATCACAAATCTCAAATGTAAAGATTTATGTGGACAACAAATTAGGGGTGCTTTTGCAACTTTTCTGTTGCCCTATTTAGCTTTGGCATTTTGTCTACATTTACATTTTCTTTTTCGTTGATAATTTTCTCAACAAACAAGGGAGAACATATTCTTTTTAGAAGATTTTATTGCTACTAATTCAAAGTGATACAGCATAAGACACATTTTTTTTAGTTTACAAAAATATACTTGACCTTGAAGTATGAAAGGCAGTGCTTTTCACTAGTAAATAAACTGATTCTTTCTGTCACTGAAGATATGAAGAACTGATATACATAGGATATCAAGCTGTCATTTCTACATTTTTTTTTT